>VZTB01010487.1:257249-276343 GCA_013397245.1 Thryothorus ludovicianus
TTTTTTTTTTTAAATCTAATTATTTACCGTGGAGGTGGTGAGAAACTGAAACAGGTTGCCCAGGGAAGCTGTGGATGACTCATTCCTAACTATGTTCAAGACTAAGCTGTTTGTAGCTCTGAGAAACCTGGACTAGTGAAAACTTCCCCTATCCATGGCAGAGGGGTTGAGACTAGATGATTTTAACATCCTACTAACACAAACTAGGATTATGTAATTTTTAAGGTCCCTTTCAACCCAAACCAATCAGTCATTATATTATTCTATAAAGATTTAGCATTCTAGAACAACCTGTATAAAGATGTATAATTTCTGCTTGAATATGTTTACTCTTTCATTTGCTTTCCCTCACTGAAATTCATCAATGCCTTTTCCTTTTAACACCAATACATAATTCCTACAGCACAGGAGAACAGTTTTTAATATATAAGAGTGACCCACAACATCACCAGATAGTTAAACCAGAAAAGACTTTTCAGTTTCTTCTCTTCTCTCAGGATTTTAAGCAAATTAGTAAAATAAAAACTTGCCCATATTCCTTTACTACACAAAACTCACAGATATCTGATACTCATGGTGTTTTCCCCCACATGATAGAGCTATTTTTGTCTTCTTTTTTACTATATTACTACTTTAACTTCGATGTACCTGCCACTTTTCTTGAACAAGAAGAGAGGGAAAGGGAAGATTCTTTCTGAGATGGTAGTCAAGAGTTATGATACAGCTTTTAAATGAAGGAAAGTGTCATTGAAAGAGCACAATATGACCAGTAGTCATTACACGACAAAGTTATTCTGTCAATTGATGCTGATGGGCTTTATCCATTGCTCTAAGGTTAATTGCACTGCCTCTGATGAAATGTAAAAAAAAAAAATTCTAAAGGACATGTTGCTATCAAACAATCCAAAATCTCTTTCTTCAGAAATGTCACTAACCTTTCAGGACTGCATTATTTTTACAGAAACAGAGATGGCATCACTTTTGAAGGAATTGTTGCTCAATATGTCAATCAAACTATCCTCTGTTATTGTGTATTTAACAAACAGTGTCAAAAAAATATGAGGTAGTTATACATTCTAATTCAGTAAAACTTCTTATGAAATTGAAGGGAAAAAAAAATGTAGGTTTCCATGAGGTTTTTGCTGTGTATTCCAGGATATCTCTTAAAATAACAGTTCTAAATCTGAAAAAAAAAGGTGACATTTCTAGCATGAGAAAAAGAAAATGAAAAACAATCTGACAGAGACTGACTTTTGAAAAAGAAAATAATTGTAGCTGTGCTAGTAAAATAAAAATGGGATATTAATATTAAAACTTGGGCCTAGCAATTTCTTTGCAATAAAATATAGGTCATTTAGCAAACTTCTACAGTGGAATAAAACCCCAGATATTGGAGAAAAGCACATGGATTGCAAGTTTAGTAATGGGATTTGGAGTGTGTGGGTTATGAGTTCATGAGTTCAAATTGAGTCCAATTTAGTATTGGACAAGTATAGACCTTTTTTAACTTGTGTGCAAAGTTATATAACAATGTTATACCACTTCCTACTGGATATTATAATTTAAAAAACTCCACACACTCACACACACACACAAAAATCAACCAAAACCACAATGTCCAAACCTGATATACTGTAATGTCTCACTCATAGACTTATGTAATATATAAAAAATGCAGTCTTCTTGAACACTCCATGGTCTAGCTATACTATGTAATTCTCATTTTGTTTTGAAAATGTCATCTTTTGAAAAAAAACAAAACATTATAAAGGTTATTGTTTTAGAGATAGTGTTGCATCTATACTTAGTCCCAATTCTTCACCATCTGATCACTAGCATACCTATGATGCTAAATTCAATGCATTAGGCACTGCTGGATTTAAGATCATAGTTGTTGAAATGAGATAAGAAAGAGAGGAATATGCCAGATGACTGCAGGGGGGTTAAAAAAGACATACAAACTTTGTCCAGGTATTGGACAGAATTTGATGAATACATAGATTATAATTCCTGGTTTTGAAAAGTAAGATGATTTTTAATATAGAAAGGGAAGGGCGGAATCCAAGTATTACACTGTATTAAGAATTCACTGGAATCGAGCTATGAAGCAATTAAATTTTTGGAGTTGCCTGCCTTTATCTGTTGGTTATGTTAGAGCCAAAACACAACATCCCTTCTGTTTTAGGCTCTCAGATGTTTTCCTGGAAAAAGTGAATAGGTCTTATGTACAATTTTAGAGTCTATATCTCAAGTACAAGCAATCAGTAGCATTATTCTCAGTAATAACTATGTTTTTATTATTCAAATTAGATACTGAATAGATTACTTTTTCAAAGACCTTTTAACATTTGGCAATGTCTGCTAGGTAAACAGCAGATAAAGTCACTGCAAAATTACAGAGGTTTGAATATTTTTTGAGATTCTGGTTAACTTGAGCCTTTGTATGTGAAGCCTCTACATGCTCAGAAGGAAAATGCACCTTAAATTATCAATGCAATTTTCACTCAATCTGTCAGTCGTGGATCTTTTTTACTTTAATAAGTTGTCTAAAGTGTCTTGCAGGCTGTGTCATTCCTCTTTGATGTTACTTCAAGTGAAGAAGATTAAAGTCTAGCTTGAATTTATCACCGATGACATTTCTGTGACTTTGGTCCCTCAATCCTTTATGATGGGAAAATGTCAGAACAAAGTCATCACAAATTATGTAATGTCACTCCACCTAAGCCACAGTGCCAAATAAGCTGATGAAGCACACTGTTGTGGAGTCTATATCCTTCCATACTGCACATTTATAGCCACGCGCCTTTGATTTACAGTTCTCCTGAGGTGATGAAGTTCAGAAGCGCCAGACCATTTTGGACTAATCATTCTATATCCTGAGTGATATCTTGATCCTTTAATATACTGGATAATCTTATTTCTGAAATGTAATTCCCTTCTTTGGTCTTTCAAGATTCATTAAGTAAATTGTAAAAACGGGGAGGAATCAAGCGGGAATTAAGGAATAAGTGTTCTCTGCTTGAAAATTTTATGGGGCTGCAGTTAAAATTTTAGCTGTCACTTATGATAGTCAACAGAGAGCAGTTTATCATCAAAATGGTGAAGAAGGCAAACAAATTTATACATTCAGTTTCAAAACCATCAATAGGGAGACAGCTATAGGCTCTTATCAGAGAGATGAAATAATACTTTTCCACAAACAACATTGCACATTTAATCTATTTCCATAGCCTGACTCTATGCTCAACTCCTCATCAAAGAAGCCCATGTTTTCTCTGAGTGATATAGGATGGTTTATTGACTCTTATGCCTAAATGAATTATAGAGAATGTACACTTTTCTACTGTATTTCTAAGCATTAATGGAAGTAGTTCTCTGAGAGTAGCAGCATGGCTGTAGTTTTCTAGAGAGGCAATGTGGCAGAATGCCACAATACGCTATTGGAAGAAGGCTCTGGGAAACAAATCAACTTGGGGTCGACCAGAAAAAGAAAATGAGGAGTAAAGCTAAAAATGCTCATGTGCATGGACATAAAAAAATAAAAGATTATTAGAGATTATTAGAGATTAGAAAATGACAACATGTAAATTCCACTGGCATTCTGGTTACCTCGGAATGACTTATGACAGATTTATATAAACTGGTCATATATAGATCCTGATTCCTCAAGCTATCTTAAAGGAAGAGTCTCAGGTCCTTTTCCAGCAAAAATATGGAAGCAGCAGCAGAAGGAGGATGGGAAAAAAGAGTTTGACAGAGAAAATTTTATGAGCCATTATTCATTTCCTCTTTTTCATGAAACAAACTACCTATCAGAGCTGCCAATATAAAGAAAAACCTTCTGGGGACAGGGAGAACTTCTATTTCAAAATGAGCAATCAAATTATCAGAGTCTCTCCACTGTAAAGCTTTAGTGGATGACTAACTGCAGCCTTCTGCTCATTACTTCTTTCAAAAGATGAATTGAGGTCCTTTGTATTTTCTGGTAACTGAAGTTTCCGTTTTGCCTTTTCTATTTTTAAAAAGTAGTTACAGATGAAGAGAAAATATGCTGTAGTAATAGAACCACATCAGGAAATATCCTCCTCAGCTGCTGTTCAGAAACATTTGAAATGCCTTCTAATAGAATGCTGCTTGTCCCATAACATTTGTAAGTGACTGTGCTTCAAATGCAAATTTCTTCATTACATTGAATTGCATTAAATTTTATAAGTGCTCTCTGCACATATCCCCTAAAAACAATTTGCTGAGAAAATAAGATGATGTGGTACGATGATATGCATCCATTAGATAATACCTGAAAATAGCTTTATAAACGTATTTCATTTTAGTTGCTACTTAATGATTTAGTTTTAGTGGATAGCTTATGGATTCAGCCATTTCAGTGCAATGAACTAGAATCATCGTCAGAGCTAGAAACTTTATTAGTTTGATTATTATGCCAAATATGATGAGAACATGTAGATTTATAAAACCAGAAAAAATTTACAGTCCATTGACTATGCCCTTTTTCAGCCTTTAAAGGCATTAATAAGGACATCTCAGCACTCTTAACAGTAGTGCTCTTCCCACGGAGTACCTTACTAATATTTTTGGTAGCAGATGATACTATACAGAGACTTCCTGACAATATTCAAGTTCTAACTTTGGCATGAGACAACAAAATTCATACTGAAAACACTCATTCTCGCTTAAGATTCCTCAACAAATTACTAAAAAGACAGAGGTGCTAGGATGGCTTATAAAAATCCCAGTACCTCTAATTATGTCGTATTTTCTAAATTCACTAGAAATGCAAACAGATAAAGGTGCCTTCATAGATTGCTTGAAACCACTGTACATTTCTGCTCATGCCACCAACTAAACTGCACCTCACATACAACTTTACATAAGGCTACTGGTGAAAAATGTATTAATTAAATTTAATTATTGGCTGCATTTTTTTTCTTAGACAAGCCTCTGCAGCTACATTGTCTTTGAGTTCAAACCTAATTCCCAGTTCAACTAATCAGCCATTATATGTACACAAGAAAAGACAGATAGCCTGGACTGCTTGCCAGAGATCGTGCTAATCCAATAAAAAGTAAAATTATATGACATAAAATCACAGTTTGACCAGAAATACTACAATTGCAGACTATTTGCCTGTGTTTGCCTAAATCTTGTCTTTTATTTATTTACAAATGCCTAAAATAAGTGTGAACTTACCAATCGCACTCCTTTTTCTATTGAGTCTTCTGTATTAGTCCTCAAAAGCATAACTGTGTTCTATTAAAAATAAACTACAAAAAGTAACCACTCAAGCTGTCAGCATATTAATATTGCTACAAAAACAATGACAAAATTCCCCATTCATTTATCTTCTAATTGTGCAGGCTTTGGGGAACTGGAGTATTTTTGCAATGGCAACAGTGGTATTTCTACAAGACTTTGAGTACCCATCTGTGTGATAATGGGAAAACATTTCACGTCTTTCAGAGCTGCAAGACAACAAGCCTTTCTTAATTCCACGCTCGCTATCTTCCAGAATGTTCTTTCCTCACCCTCCTCCTGTGCCCTAGTTCCTAGCTCTCCCTGTTCAGTGCCAAGTCCCTGAAAGCCCCGTGAAACAGGCAATAAAACTGAAGTTTAGCCAGAAATTGCAAAGAAACTGTACTATTGCACATTAGCTGCTAACATTGGTTTCCATATGGACTTTCTTACTCCGAGACACCTGACTTGTTTCCATGCAGTGCAGTAACTTCTGTGAACTTGCTAATGCATTTTTTGCTCATGCACTCTTCTCGAACTGAGCCATTTTCCCATGTGTGCACAATAAAAAACATTTTAGATCACTTTTCTTAAAAAAAACAAAAACGTGATTTTAATAAAAATAATGTTTCATATACTGTCTGACTCAGTATATACTGTAAAATAGATGAGTTCTTTCACATGCAAATTTTTTATCTAGTTACCTTGAGACATAATGCCTGAAAATAATTGAATAAAATCCTGGTTGCTGGGGAGCAATCATTCTGCTTCAGAGTGAGTGGCAATTTCTCAAATATAAAAAGAAAAGCTGCAACAGATAGCATATGACAAAGAGGCAGAAGTAAGAAATTGTTAAGAGGAGAGATCTCCTGGATAAGGGTTCATATTTTTGTGATAGACAGATGACAGGTAATGCCTTTTTTGAGGCACTAAAATATTGTCATAATGAATGTAGGCTAAAGTATTGCTCCTTGATGGCATAGAAGTAAAGAATTATAAAGTGGATGCTGTCAAAACCTGCAATTATTCCATGTAATACTTCAAGAATTCAGAAATACCGTGCTATGCACAGGACAATGGTGAATATTTCATTATTTAATTTTTTAAAAATAGTTTTTCAAATATATCTCTTTTCAAATCAGAGTTTAGTAATACAACATATCCCAAAGAAACCTTTATAGTATTTGAAAGTAAAAATAGACTGCATTCACAAACCCAGTATACAGGGATACCTACGCTGAACATTTACCCTATATCAGTGGGAAGGACATCTTGCTGAACATTTGAGTGTTTCTTGGAATACACCTGGGTATTCCAAAAACCCTCTTGATTTACCCTCAGGGTCAAGAAATAATTCTAACAGAATGTTGAACTGCAAAGACGTGGTTGCAGTGACAGGGAGATTGCATGTTTCACACCAGTAAACAATAGACATAGCTCCTCCATTTCTCTTTTTTTATAGTTTAGTCCTTGTTTGTATAAGCCAAAGTATTTATCTTATGCTATAGAACAGCATATAAAAGCAGTCTTTTAAGAGAACTCTTGCTGAACAAAATTACAGATATTATGTTAGTTACAGTTGTCTTATTTTTTCCCCCATCACAAATAGAAATCTCACCTGAGAAGAAAATCTTACTGGAGAAACTAAGAATCCACAAGCATCTAATTTTGTTTTTACAACTTTCTAATTTGCATCACATTTTAGTGGGACTAAACAAGGTACTGTTAGCAAGAAATCTGTTACTTTCCACACCATTTTCACTGATGTGCTTTTTGATAATTTTATTTATGGAACCAGATTTAGAGAAAAAGCTGGAAAAACAGAGAACGCTACCAAAAACTAACTTGGAGAAGAGGCAGTTTCACATATGAAGGCAACACAAAAACTAAGCTCTGGAGGATGTAAAGATATTATGTAAATATTTTCTTCCCTGAAAACTGTAAAGTATTTTCTCTGAACACTTTGGTGTTTCTTTTTCTCTGCCCTCTAAAGAGTGGTCTGTAATTCTTCTTGAATACAATAATTTTGAACAAAAGCCTGTCAATATTTCAAAACACGTTCTTTAGACTCTTTGTAGTTATTCTTGGGGAGCCCATGAACAACATCATTAGTTTCCTGTCCCATCACAAAGATCCAGAGTTTAGCAATTACTGAAACTGTGGCTTTGGTTATTGGCAGTGAATTGAAAATTATATTTCAGACACACAAGTGCAAAGGAGTTTGCTTGGGATATGACTGCATGAAATGGTGGCAAGTGTAGCAATCAATATCCATTCCAACAACATTTCAGTCACTATGCATTTCTACAGCTGGAGACATTCTAGAAAATATGTTCCCTGGCTGCCTTGTTTAAAAAGCTGATGTGAATATTATGTCTAATTCAAAGAGCATTGCAAACTATATGATTGAATTTTCATTACTGTGTGTGGAATGAATATTGCCAAATACTGATTTTGAAATGCTGGCAATATATTATTTTAATTATCAGTGTCATTTCACATTCACAAATAATCTATCAAGACAATGTCACAGATGTCTCACAAAAAGATAAATTATAATTTCAAGTTTTGTTCTCCTTTCAAAAAAGAAACCAAACAAAACAGTTGTTCTGTATCCCAATATTGGTATTTGCCTCACCTATTTTCTTTTCCTCACACACATATCTTTACTCAGACAAACCTAGTTATGCACAAGAAAAGTGGTCATCAAAGGAGTAAATATATAGTACATTTTCATTTTATTAAAAAGAACATTAACATTGTGTAAGAAATTATTTTTTATTCCTCATTATATGCAAATATATGTTTAGACTAGACAAACCTCTAAAAGTTAGAATTTTGAATGTCAAACACATGTAAATTGAGATGCAGATGCTTCACTGTTTCACCCTGTCATCCTCTGTGATGCAATTGCAAAAAGTGATTAATTTGGAGATTGTGATATATGGCTTAACTATCTTTCAAAAGTTAATAAGCAGCTAAACAGTTTCAGAAAGTGAAAGAAAACTAGGATTTCCTCTGACCTTTCCTCTGACTATAAGTTATATGCTCATTTCAAAGAAAGATATTCCTGATCTATTCCATACAATAAAGTTTTAGCAGAGGCTTTTAAGATCTTTGGCTACAAAATATTTGATTACTACCTAATTCTCATGAATTAACCTGGACATTGGAGTCTACACATTCATACACACATACACAGCTGGGGTAGAGGAAGAATTTAGTAGGATAAAGTTAGTGAATAAACTAAGTAATTTGTCCTGAAAGACCTTCTATTTACTTATATGACTAAAACAAAGCTTGCCAAAACCTGCCATCTAGAGGAAAACATTTACACTCCTCATTTTTACTCCCATTCAGACCAAATCTTTGAGGCTACAAAAATTCTGCATAACTACTGTAGCTTCTTTGTACTCCATTAATTTAAATTCTTTGCATTTTCTCATTGAGTTACAAGTCCCTGATTCTACTTTTTCAGTTTCAGTTCAATAAACCTTGCTGTCCTGTGCAGCACCTTAGCAGTGAGTTACCAAGAAAACCAGCAGTGTAACATCTCAAGGGAACAGCCTGGCAGTAGATGGGCTTGGTAGTTAAAGACAATATTGAAACAGTGTTTCAAGCTGGTTGAGGTGTTTCTGACTAACAAAACATATTCAGAAGTAAAAAGAAAAAAAAAATGCAATACATTAGAAGTACAAAATTAGCTACTTTTTTCATGAGTCCGAAATAAATTTGGGAATCTGCAATTTGCTGTTCTTGTGTGCTGTATCATTTGGTCCAAAGGCATAATTATATACATATATATATATGAGATTTGAAGAGAGTGAGATAAAACAATACTAAAAAAGCAAGGCATTTCATAAATAAATGTGCTGCTCTCTGAGTACTTCAGTTATTCATTTAAAGAAAGACCCTGTCTCTGGAAGAACAACTGCAAGCTCCTAGTAGAAGGGAAAATATTTTGGGGAAGTAGCTCGACATGCAGTAACTTCTCCAGCCTGTCTCTGGCAAGAGAAGAGAGCAGCAGCCCTGGTGGAAGTAGGTCATAAGCTGTCTCTTGTTTCCATGAGAAGCAAGGCCTGAATCCATTTACATACTGTTTAGCTGATGGTCTCTCAAAGCTTCAATTAACTGTCAATTAGCTAAAGATCAAGTGCTCTAAATAATTCAGAATGCAGCTGTTTGCCTAGAAATTAGCAGTTTATGAAGTGAAAAAATACTCAAAAAATGTAAATCGTGGCATTATGACACATTGTTACATAATGCTTCTCATTAACTCCTGAGAATATGAATACAATGTGTTTGGCATATATATCACCTTTCAGTCGTTATCAAAAATGAAAGTCTTCTGGATACAGGAATAAATCACTGCACGATACAGAAATGGCAAGATATTTCTTATTTCAGTGCTTTTAAGCTCAAAATTTTTCAAAGAAATTTCATATTGCTAAACCTAAAATACATTCACTAATAATTTGCCATAAGATAAAATACCACACTATAAAACATTGGGAAACTAAAGAGGCCTGGAAATAGACAGCTACTTTGTTTTAGACTCTTATTCTCAGAATACTTAAAAAAACCTTTATATTGAAGTATTTATTGGAAGTAAAGACACAACTGATAGTGTTGTCTTTGTTTACAGATGCACATTTTACAGAAAACACAGGAAATGTTTTTCAATAACATGCCATTGCTTTCCAGACTTTTTTCATTTATTAATGTTATTTACTATATTTATGGTGTAGCTGTAGACCAAAACTCAGTCTGGATCTCAGACAACCAAAGTCTTTTGGTTTCAAATACTATGAGACTATATATCAACCGCAAATAATAAGACTAAGCCAAGACGTTTAGTTTTGGTATGTTTCAGTTCAAAATATAGTAAATTTAAGGTATTTGAACTAAGGATTAGAGAGTAATCAGCAGAAACTGGTGAGGCTGTAGAGGTTGTGGAAGAGACCACAGCACTCTGTAACTTTATTGTTTCCACTCTTGCTGCCTGCAGAAAAACTCCAATTTCTACAGCTCGTGCAACGATGGGTATCAATTCCACCTTTTCCTTCACTGGCTCTGGTCTTCTAGCATCTTCTGCTTTCTCCCATGATCTAACTCAGTTCTGTGTTCTTAATTCAGTGTGCACCATTTATCTTGGATTTCCACATATTAACGGGGCAGGTACTCCACAATTACACCTCAGATGACTCCCTTCTGCATGTGGGTAATTAGCTTCTCCCTCGTCCTCTAAGAAAATATTAAGGCAAATTCAACAACAGCTAACAGATGTTCTGTATTCCATTCAGTTATGAGCCACAGCAATACTGCTGTACTGCCTATCACATACTTTGCTTCTCTGTTTTTTCATTTCTCCAATAATTTTCCAATAACTATGCATTTTCATTCTTCATTCTTTGCACTGGAAACCTCCTTCCCTTTGTGTTCCCTTTGCTTTCCATTAAATAATTTTTTGTTCCTTATTACTCTTTTGTTTTCGATTTCAGCTTCCTCTTCTCTGTCCTCTCACATGTTCTCTTGCAATATGACCCTGTGTTGTTTCATGTACCTCCAGCTTGACCCTTTAACTGCTATTTGCTATCTGAATTTTCCTGTCCATTTTATCTTTCTTTCATTGTAGAAATGTTGCTTTTCTCTGTATATGATTTTCATTTACTTTTCTCAGAAAAAAAAATACCAGAACTTAGAATTTTTCTAGATCTTAGTGTCAGTAAAATTGTCTCATGTCATTATTTGACATATTAACTGCCTTACACAAGAAATTTACTATGGCCATTAATGAATACTTGATCAATATATTTTGTGTTTTCAGTTTTTCTGCATCCTTGTTATGCAATACTTGTTGCAAGGGAAAGGATCTGCATTTGCCTCCATAATCCTATTAATGCAGGGCTAACATTTTGTCAGCATTCAGGTATGCATCTCCAGTTATTGTTTTTGTTATTGTTAACTTAAAGAGAAAAGTTTTCCTAAATGGTGACTCACATCGGGGCCAGGAAAATCATCTCATACAGCCAAAACATCCCATCATTAGAGAGGCAATGAGCTCAGATCTTTGCACCACATAATGGTGGAATACTGCCTGAACATCTACAATTCCTAGTACTGAACAAAGCAGGAACATGAATATTCACCTTCCTGCAGCAGAGCAAAATCTTTCATTACTCAGTTTCCAGGAAGGAGCATATTCAGCAGAATCTGTCTGACAGATCCTAGTTCCTGGTCCTTCATCTCTCAGTCTCTGGAATTTTTCCATCGTTTGCACTCATGTTCTCAAATCTTCTTCTTCAGCTGATCAGATGGGTGTCCCCAAACCTCTTTTCTTTTTCTCCAGCTACCTGTCTTCTTATAACTGTCTTCAACCACTCTCAAGCATTCTAGTCCCTTCTTTCATCTAATTCTCTTTTCTCTACAGAGGCTTTCATGTAAAATATTTTAAAAAATTATTTCATGTTTTTTCTGAATTTCCTGCTCAGAAGGTCTCCTCCTCAATCCACAGTCAAGCAAGTAAAGACCCTTTGATACAGACTATGAAAAGAAATTCACACAGTCAAGATCACATTCCAATGGAGAGTTGTCAGCTTGCCTCCTATTGGTAATTGCATCATCCTACTCCTGAGACACAGCCTTCTACATGGCAGACTTAGCTTATGGACACAAAGAAATATTATGCTCTATTTTTCTTCCAGAATATATCTGAGAAATAATAAAATCTATATTTTGAAATAAACAGCACATCCTTATCCAAATATGTTCGAGACTGCATAGTAATAGTACTTGCTTTGGTGGTGAGTCAAGTTTTCAGTACTATGCATCACAAATGACTTATTAGCAGCAAAAGAAAATTGTGCATTACTGTTTCTCCATTTTATCAGAGGATCAGACATGAAAACAATCTGTCTTCCATGAACTTTTTTCTCCTTCTTGATAAAAAGAGCAAGATTTTGCAGAGACTATATGCCAGCAAAACCAGTTTTTCCTACTAACCCTGAACATCCAAGAAGGGACATTTTGCCACCACCCAGCTTTTTCTGACATATCTGCAACCAAGCCAGAAAATGGCCACTTGATGGCAGGTTTAACATGAGCCACAGTGCCCTGGCAGCCAGGAGGGCCAACCCTGTCCTGGGGGCATCAGGCACAGCATGGCCAGCAGGGCAAGGGAGGGGATTGTCCTGCTCTGCTCTGAGCTGGGGCAGCCTCACCTCGACTGCTGGGGGCAGTTTGGGTGCCACGGTGTGAGAAGGACCTTAAACTATTAGAGAGTGTCCAAAGGAGGGCAATGAATGTGGAGAAGAGACTTGAGGGGAAGCCTGATGAAATGAAGTTGATGAAGCTGAGGTCACTTAATCTGTTCAGCCTGAACAAGAGGAGACTGAGGGGACATGCCATTGCAGACTACTCATTCCTTGTGAGGGGAAGAGGAGGGGCAGACACTGTTTCCTTCACTTGGTGACCTGAGGGAGTGGCTGGAGGTTTTGTCAGGGGAAGTTTATGCTGGGTATTGGAATAGGTTTGTTCACCCAGAGGGTATTTGGACACTGGAACCGGCTCCCCAGGGAAGTGGTCACAGCATCAAGCCTGACAGAGCTCAAGAAGCTCTTGGACAATGCTGTCAGGCACATGGTGTGACTTCTGTGGAAGTTGATGTGCCTGACCAAGAGCTGGACTCAGTTATCCTTGTGTGTCCCATCCAACTCAGCGTATTCTGTGATTATGTGATTCTGCTACAGTAGTGTGGATAATGACAGACATGAAAAGAACACAGCCTTGTTTTATTTATTTTTTATCTGACATAAATTTTTTTATTCTCTTCAACAAAAAAGATTTGATCAAAGTAGATGCAATTTCAGAACTTGAATTTCAGGTGGGGATGATTTTTGTTAATTTTTATAGATGTTGCAAATTAAAATTGGTTTTAAGATGATGTCTGGCCCCAAACATACATTCTGTTACATGTAATAGAGTCTGCTAATCTTCAAATCAATTAATTGAGAATCTTTTAGTCCTAGCCATTAAACATATTGCTCAGTCTGACAGGCAGGTAACCATACAGATACATAATTCTCTCTAGATGAATGCTTTCAATGTGTAAGTTTTGACAGATGGTGGGAGAATAATATAAATATATCACCTCCTCTAGGAAAATCCAGCAATGAAGTGGACTGTTAAAAACTCCTCTGGAAGCAATGGGGGTAGGACTTTCAAACAGTGGGATACACATGTAGCAAAGGCCACTTGGTTAGTCAGCACTAGAGAATCTGCCAATTGGGCTGGCCCTGCCCAGTCAAAACTGAGAGGGACAGAGTTGCTCTAATTGATATTAAAGTGTAGGCTGGGGAAAACAGTCTGAGTTATTCCTGTCTCAGGCAAAGCCAAATCCATCTGTGGGATTGCTTTTGCTTAAGGGCCTGGGTGTATTGGGTGAAAAGTGCAGGAGTCCTTGTGGACCTCTAGGGAATTTGATTCTGGGTAAGAAGAGACAAGGAATTAAATTGTACATTGTTAATTGCTATATAGCATTGTATATTATTACTTCTATTACTTCCATTTGCCATATTAGGAGTATTACAGTAAAAATAACTCAGATTTATGAAAAACAAATCGTGATGGAGCTGAACAAGTACAACAGCAATGGAATCAGAACTGACCAGCTTGCAACAATCCGACATCACAGAACATCTTTCCTGCTCTGAAATTTTATGATTGATGAAGCCCAAAGTAATGGACTAAATTAACTCAACAGACTTTAGCAGGGTAATGCATAAACTAAGGGGACAAAATTGTATGTATATATTAAAAAACTGGAAAGGTGATGATCATTAACTGGGATGTAGAGGAAGAATGAGATGTGGGCATGATAAAAATGGTATAGAATAAGGGATGGGTACTCTTCTGATTTCAACTGGAATAGAGTTATCTTTCTTCCTAGTACTGGTACAGTGTTGTGTTTTGAATTAGTTGGATAATCATGTTGCTAAATTTGGCTTACACTGCATTGACACAATTTTATTTTTTCTTTCTTCAGCTGGAAAAAAACAAATATTTCAAACTTTTAAAAAACTTGTTCAAATTTTAAATGTTCATATATAACATGAATTTACACCTCTTCAAAATGTTCTTACATAAGATATATAAATCAAAATACCATCTTGCTCTAGTAAATATTAATAAATGAAAATTTTATGAAAAAATAATAAAAAATTGCATTTAAATTAATTAAATCAATTAAGTATTTTAAAAACATCAACTTTTCCTGATGATAAATTAATTTTCATGAGGAGATATATTCTTGGGAATATTAATGTATAACTCATTACTACTGCATCGTTGAGTAGTTTCAAAATGTACGTGATGTGATCTATTACAGCCTTCTGTTCAGTTTGTGATCAAATGCAGAACTGAAGTTCTAAAAAACTAGTTATAAGAGAAATTGTAAAGAATTAAAAATATGTGTGAAATACTAGCATTTTGAAAACCCTAGAAGATCTATTGTTTCTAATGATATTTTTTCTATCAGATACAGAGAATAATTTTAAATTATTTTTCTCAGTCACATTTGCCATAGATACACTGCCAATGATGAAAATGAAAATTCATCTCTAATGAACCCTGTTGAAGTTCAGCTAATAAAGTACATAAGAATCTGCTTTCAGAGATTAACATGTTTGTTTTTTGAGAATCATAGGAAAACATTGATATGCTAAATAACTTTAAATCTTTTAGAAAACAAAACATTTAAAAGAATAAGAAATGTTTAAAAGAAAAAGAATAGTAGTACAGGTGAGCAATCAGTGCTGTAACATAAAGAAGAAATTAGAACTTCTTCCTCCCACTGTTCTATTGAGTTGTTCTTATTTGATCAGTGGGAGGCATATGAATTGGCAGAAGGAAACACAGACATTCCTTATAGACTCAATTTTGGGGCTTCAGGGTTGAAACATAGTGCCAAGGTGCAATGGTATGATTTTTCAATTTTCTTGCTATGCACAAAGCCAAGAATTTTGTCACACATGTAAGCACACAGCAGCTGCTCATGTAAATGATCACATTTCTATATGAAACAATTTAAATAACACAGTGGAAAAGAGCTCTTAATTGATATGTGGTTTGCATGGTGACTCCCTGTCTTATTGCACAGTGCAACATTGATCAAAATGTTTGTGTTCCTTTTTCACAGGAAGCAAGAATGACAAGATGAAGGAAAGGCTGTTTTCTTCTAGTTTCAATATATTTTTAGTGTGGGTTTATCTTATCTTTTACTGTTTTAGTTCTTTGATCAAGCAGCAGTATTACACATGTGAAAGCAGAGGAGCCTCATCTCAGCTCTTCACATTGTTCACTGGTCAATTTCTTCCCTTTCCTCATGACAACTCTCCTGTTTCTGTGCTTTTCTCATGCTTCTCATTCAATTGAGGGCATTTTTTTAGTGCAGGTTACCCAAATATTATGTTATATAAAGGAATGTAGGGCATGTCTGGTTTAGAAATCATTATCTAGCATTTTCTGTTCCCTACTGAATTGTTTGCACTAGCACTTCGCACAAAGATCCTGTGTTCAAGGTTGCTGTATTGATTTTCAAAGCATTACATGCTTTGAATCTTGACTGTTTGAAAGGTCCTTGCTCCCTCTCCAGCAATTTCTGTGCTCCATTGAAAACCAGAATCTAAGGGCAAACATTTTCTGTCATCTGAGGAAAATAGGTTCCATAAGAATTAGGCTAAAAATTCAGAACCCAGCACAAAAGAGCAGCCCTAATGTAGTCTATCTTCAAAACAAATTGAGAAGCCTTCATCTTTCAATTCAGATGCAACACCTCATCTGTACACTTTCACTATCACTCTATGTTATGTTCAGCATCTTCTTGCTAGTTTAGAAGTAGGGTTTTTGACAGTGGGAGAGTTTTGTTGGTTTGTTGTGGTTTTTTTCCTTTATTTGGGGATTTTTGTTTGGTTGATTTTGCTTTTTTGAAGCAGAGCTAGACAATTATGAAATGTAAGCTACTCTCGTAATAATAATAAGAAAACTGGAAACTGCTTTTTGCCAGCTAAAAATTCAATAAAATGTTTTATGTGGAACCTTTCTAAAATGCAGTATTTGATGTATAAAGTAGTCAAGTGCATAAATCAACTTCTCTGGGGAAAGCTGCATGCCTAAATCAATGAAAGGATTCCATAGACACATGATACAAGTAGATTTTTCCTCTGGATAGACACACAGTTTCAGGTTTTCTTAAGCATTGTGAAGTCCATTTAAACTTCTTGGTCAAATTTTCTGACTAGTGAACAGAACACTCTGAAGCTTGGAGACACAAGGAAAGCTGACAGTAGGGATAAGCCACGTAAAATTTAAGATTAATCACATAACTTCATTTCATGTAATATAATACATAGTCTCTGCAAACTGGTCAAATTTCTGTGTAAGTTAGAATCAGATTAGGAAAAAAGTTCAGCTAAATAAAGGCTTTAGCTAGTCCTGTAATTATTTCAATATGATGCAGACTACTTAATGCAGTAGATGTATTTCATCCGTAGACAATTCTTAAGTGAATTTTTCATGGATATATTCCCATAATCATAGACTTAACAAGCATACCAAAATTGAAGATTCAAGAATATAGTAACTTTCATAAGGGGATTAGAGATTTCAGAAAAGCTTTTTGTTATAGATAACACTATTGGTTTTCTCCTATTCAAATTCCCCTCATTTGCCTAAAGTGAAAATGTCAGATATTAAAGCAATTATTTTTTTCTTATTCAGCAACATTGGCACTTCAAAGGCTATTAAACTTGAAGGAAAAGAAAGTGGTGGGGTAAAACGACAGAAAATCAAAATGCAGAATGAAAGAAAACAGCTGTTATTACTGGTGAGAAGGTGTTAGCCTTCCACAAGAGATGAAGTCTCAGGGGATGAAATGTAGAGAGCAAATTCACATACCATTTAAATCAGTGTGAAGATCCTGTCATACACTCTTTTAAAAAATCTTATCATAATGTTGTCCACACTCTACTTCTGGGACTTCAGTTCATCAATCATTCATTTAAAACATCCTTAATCAGCTTTTCTTAGTGTTCAACATTCAATACTACCTATTTTCAACTGTTCTTCACATTTTTTTCTGATTCAAGAGTTGCTTTGGTATACCTTAATTTCTTTTCATAGAGTCATAAAATCATAGAATGGCTGCAATTTGAAGGGACCTTAAATTTCATCTAGTGCCAACCTCCCTGCCATGAACAGGGACATTCCATTAGACAAGGTTGGTCAAAACCTTGTCCAACCTATCCTCAAATGCTCCCAAGCATGGGGCATCTATAGCTTCTCTGGACAAACTATTCCAGTGCAGTAAAGAATTTTATCCCTATATCTAATCTAATCCTACTCTCTTTCAGTGTGAAGCTATTCCCCTTTTTCACTGTCCTGTCACTGCATGCCCTTATAAATAATGTTTCTCCATCTTTTTTTCAGGCTTTCTTCAGCTACTGGAAGACCACAGTAAAATCATACCAAGGCCTTGTCTTCCATTAAATCCATTGTCTTGGTTTGGGACAGATTTCGGAGGGATACCAGTACCATAAAGTCACCCCAGGTCATTCATATACTTTATAAGCTTTGCTTTCCTTGAGTAAAAGATACGCTCTAAAGAAAGACGTGAGGAGGTAACTGTCACTTTATGAATTCACCAGTTGAAAGATTTCATTTTTCTGTTCAAAGAAGCAAAAGCCTTAATTTGAAGACTTAATGACTCTGACATGATAATTGGTCTACACACAATACTTGATTGAGCTACATGTAGGTCAGAGGAGATCTCAAAACTTCAAACAATTATGCTAGTACTAATTTCTGTTCTGTATTATGCATTTATATCAGGTTGCACACATACAATTCTAGCTGCATACTAGGACATTTTAATCTCTGTCATGAAAGCTTTATTTTCCCTTTCCTCATTTAAACAGTGTACTACTAAAATTTTGCTACTGTGATGTAGGAGTTGCAATTGCTGTTCAAGATGACAATCAGGTCAATATCTCCATGGAAATTTGAGATAATGGAGTCTCTTCATAGCAGTACAATTATGTGAGTCAATAGATTTAACAGTTGAACTGCTAGTCCATTGAGAACAGTATGCTTTTCATTAGCTTTTCTCCCCACCCCAAACGTGGCAAGAGATTTACAGCTAGACGTATATTTCAGGTAATTAGCATCTTTACAGACCCATGAGGAATACATAAAGTGTTACACAAAAAAAACTTAGAAGCAATGGACCAAAATTGAACATAAGTAGCAGTTTATTCAGTATTTTAAATACCTCAAGGTTTTCTCTTCTCAGATAACCAAAGCAAAACTTCACAAAACTCTACTTTGTTCTTATCTTTGAGGGACTTAAGGAAATGTGTTGTGATAAAACTATTGATTAGTTATGGAAGAGTGGAAATCACACACGAGAGAGAATATTAAACTGAGTAGAAGTTTTCTTTCTGTCATACACAGAACTCCAAGCTACAGTCTGAGAAGATTACATGCAAGAAAGAAAAACAAAAAACCAAACAAAACCAACTTAAAAAGATAAATACTGACATTATCAGGATTATTCTGAGAAATGCAATCATACACTGGAACTGCTACAGCTTCAAGTGGGTAATATACAGTAACATTAGTTATGGGAGAGAAAAGTAATATTAGCAGAAAAAATAGATGGCTTTAACTAACTAATTGTATTTTACCAGGCTGAAGTAAGGAGCATTACCAGTCTTTACAGATATTCAATGATTGTGATGTTGGTTTGAGTTTTGCCTTTTATTTTTCCTTTTATATGTTTTGTATATTCT
>VZTB01010487.1:289819-358785 GCA_013397245.1 Thryothorus ludovicianus
AATGGTTAAAGGAAATATTTTTAGAAATATCTTCTATTATATCAATATATAATATATAAGATATGTATATATATCTTCTCTGTACATGAATCTAAATCACAGACATTCAGAATTGATGATTGACATAAGTAAAAGGAATAAAAGAAAAATTACATAAACTACAGTATTAAAAGAATGGTGTATAGACTGTTTACATTAAGTAAATTTTCTCTGATCAGCTGGAAACCATGAAAATTGCCAAAAATTATTTGTTAACCTATCAGAATCTCCCACAGCTGTTATCAGATAAGCTTTAGAACCAACAAGGAATAAGCCCAGAAGAAGACAAATATTTACAGAAGAGAAAAGGACACAAGGCACTATAAATCAGACAGCTTAACAAAGTTAATTACTGGAAAACTACTATGGAACAGAATTTGGTGGTTTGGGAAGGAATAGGTGCAGTGTATTTCAAATACAAGAATTATTTCTATCCTACGTCTGAGAATCTCTCAGGATAATAGAGTCGTACATTTTAAATGAAAGTACTTGTGAGAAAAAAAAAAAATATGGAAAAACTCAAAATTTTGATAAACAATCTTTCTTAATTTGTATGGTTGTATCAGGCAAGGCTCTGCCAGCATAGGTCTTGTAACCTCTGCTATTCAATGTACTAATGAAATGGAGAAAGGAGCAGAAAATATTTACATTTGCAGATGGAAATTCTTAAATTTGAAAAAAAAAAAGGATCACAATGTAACACTTTGTTTAAAAGAAGATGCAACTATATGAAGATAAGAGCAAATAATGATCATTAATTAGCAATGGTGCAAAGTAGAAGGCTAGGATTTTTTTTTAAAAGAGGATCAGAATTTGAACTTAATTACTCAAACTCAATATGAATCAAGATATGTAATTAAATCATGTTGTCATACGTGAAAGACAATGTAATAGAACAAGTTTCCTGAACAATTGTCTTTCAAGAAATTTATGTAAAGTTCAGAGAACAAACAATTGGCTATGTTACGGTCTATTCCAAAGATTTTCATCTTTAATTGTCTCCATTTTAATGATGGAATTTTAAAAAATAGGATCCCCTGAGAAGGAATGGGAAAGTCATCGGAATGTCAGATGAGAACCGCACTCCCTTAGAGCAGCTCTAAAGGATCATCTTCAGAGCAAATACATCATCTGGTCAAATACATCACCTACTGAAATCTATCATCTCCTCCCTAAGTTAATGATGCCCCTTAGTTTCAACAAAGGTTTTCAGACTGCTTCATGTGAAAAGGAACTAATTTTCAAAATTCAACTAGGATATAGGATATGAGATTGGAAGGCTTTACATTCTCTTTTTGTGTCTGCAAATTGATATAAAGATAAAATGAGAACATTTTCATAGCAAGAGAAAAAAACTCCAAAAAACTACACACCACAAAAACATCTTCCACAGAGGAACAGTTTCCCATTTTCCAGTTTGCAGAAGGATGTTTCCCTAGATACTTAAATTCAGCAAAAATCTAACTTATCACATGCAAGATGCTTTTTCTAGGGGAAAAAGATATACAACCTCAATGGTTAGGTATTGGTTTGACAACTCCTTGTAAACATGCCATTTTGGGAGCTATCACCTTGCTCCATTTGCATAATGCTTAGACTACCAGATAAATCTCTGAAGTAAGAATGAGAAAACTTAATAATATTAGGTGTCCAAGACTTGCAGACTGGAGGAATAAGAGAAAGAAAATTAAACGTCAATATTTGTTCATGAAATCATTATGAGAAATTTCTGTGGAACTTTTTCACTCTACCTGGAAGCTATGAGAAAACCTTTTAATCAGATTTAAATGCAGCATAATAAATAATATCTAATGCTTTTTCAAAATACTTCTCTATACTTCACTAATGAGTTAAACAAAATAAAGGAAGATTTATGCAATAGTCTCTGTGACTCATTTGCCCTGTTATTCTGTCCATGGGTAATTTGAATAAAAAAAGTCATTAAAAAGGTCACTTAAACAACACCTAATCTTATCTCATTGTTTTTTTCACTGTTATTTTATGTAAAAAAATAGATTTTCCTAGGCAAATTGCTAACCCTAGACATGATTTCTGAAGTATTTATTGCTATAAGCAAACTGCAGAAATATTTTTGAACACTCTTTCACAGTTTTGAAGTTTCTAAAGACAGAATGCAGTAGTTCCTAATTGTACGTTTCAGACAATAATATTTTATAAACATCTATCTCCATTTTATAAGATTTAAAACCTACATATCATGAAAGAACAGAGATATTTATGTTACTGTGGGAGACCAAATGATACTCATTAATTCTCTTTGATCTATTTAATGCAATGCGGTGTTGGTTTTGTTTTTGTTTTCAAAATCAAGACTATTTGTTTTAATTATTCAGATAAGTGAAATATTGTTATGATTAATAACATGAACATTTTATTGATTTTTTCACTATCTGAAATCTGTACCAAAAACTTTCTTTACAACTATAAGGCTTTTTCAATTTATACTGAATTATCAGTCTTCCTTTCATTGAATGAAAAGAGAGATTAAATAGATTATGCCAATAGATAGATTATGCCAGTTTAAATTTCTTATATTTATGATTCTTTCAGTTTTCAAGACTAATTTTTTGAGTTAAACTAGTTAAGAGTCACAGATATATTTTTTCCCTCCAAACTGGGAAAATTCTATCTTGTATAAAATAAATATTCCTAGTTCTTGTCAAAATAAACAGAAAGGATGTTCTGATACCTCTCCTTTTGAATCTGAGTTACTACTGATAAGAATAAGACTTGCAAAGTTCTTCCACACAGAAGCTTAATAATTTTTTTCTAAAATGGATTAGACAAAGGTATTAACTTTTCAAAGTCAATCTTATGGACCAAAAATATGTTTGCTCCTTATTATATAGCACAAATCTTTGAGTCATTTCAAGTTGTTGGACCATGAAATGGCACATTTTGGACTTGTTTTGGAAGAAGGTGATTTCCTAAAATAATAATGACTGTGCTTCCACAGCTCAATGAGAATTAGCAGTTTTGAAAGAGGTCTAAAGGCAAAGCGGTTCAAAATTAATTACACAGTTCATTCAAACCATCCTAAATCTTCTAGATTTCTGCAATAAACTACAATTTTCAGCATTGTCTCCAGCCTCTCAAATACCAGGCATAACTTAAAACCTCGCCACTCCATTTCTAATTCTCAAAAATCTTGTTATATATAGTAATAATATTTTTTGAAGATTTTCCTATCTGGCCTTTTATTAGATACACTATGGCATATCAATCCAAATTTTACCTGATGAGAAATCAGCTTAACCTTGATCATGAGTCTGATATTGTACACATGAACTTTGGGAAACACAAAAAAACCTGAGGAAAGTCGTAGAGTAAGAAAAATAGGAGAAGTGAAGTGGTCTTTTTGATCTACAAAAAACTTTGCAATATTTTAAAAGAAAATATACATACTAAGAGTTAAGAAGCAGGGAACCCGGAGTTTCCATTACCATCTGAGGCTCAATTGACATAATGTTTTATCTTGTTTTTAAAAGTGATTTGGATAAAATTCTTTTAATCACACTGTTGTTTCTCAAGGGTACCTTGAGCCACTGGAAAATGCATAGCAATTTCTGGTGCAAGCATTTTTATAATTTCTATATTCTGACATTCTGATTTCTGGTCACAATATAAAATAGAATAATCTGGAAAAAAAAAGGGGAGGAAATAATTTCTTCTACATACTAAGCCTTTATGAAAGCCATTCCTACCTTTATTCATCAGTGCTAAGCATATCCTACCTGTCAAAACAGCACCTAAATGTTTCATTAATCATTTATATCCTGTGAATCAAGAATAGAAGTGTTTCAGATTATAGCTGTTAGCGTGGGCTACCCAGGGTTATTTAGAAATACTCTAACTAAAGATACTGGCATAGTTGGGTCTTCATACATCTCTAAACAGATATATAGAGAGAGAAAATTAGAAACTCTGCTTTTATATATCTAAGGAAAGTCTTCTTTCTTCTATCTCTCTTTTTTTCTTTTTTTCTTTTTTTTAACATGTATGGGGTCTTTTTAAATTTTAAAGCAGTAACAAAAAATGTTCCTTGGTAGTGATAAAGAATATTTTAATTTCATGCAACTCAAGTCCTAAAGAGAATTCTGACAAGAAATATTACTTTGGATTTTTGTTTTATCACGCAAGAACTCAAGAAAACAGTGCTATGGTCTACACAATGCAGAGAACCTACACGCATGGGGTAGAGGAATATTTTACACAGATATATTAAAATTAAGTGTAAGCTGTGTATTTCTGAAGAATAGCAACAGAGCAATATAAGAAATGTGGAACATCACAGGAGAGTCCTGTAGATTCATACTTCAATTCAACCTAGTAGATTGCAATCACTATGATAATTTGAGTCTGCAATAGGGGACACAAAAGTATTGATTAGGGGAACTTTGGGTTTTGTTCAGCCCAAAGGAGGAAAAGCTAAAGGAGGATCTGACTGCTGTCTTCAGTTTCAGTGTATGGCTGCAGAGAAGTTGGATTAGCATTTTCTTGGCAATACACAATTTTGTCCTTGGCAAAAGAAGGTCAGTGGGTAAAACTTCAATGACTGGCATTCCAGTGTTGTTTAAAAATGGAATTGACAATGTCTGTCAAACACCAGAGCAGGTTACTCAGGGAGATCTGATGAAACCTGAGCCACCTGGCTGAACTAAAAAGCCATATCAGGCATCAAAGTCAACCTTATTCTGAACAGTGGGTCTGACTAGATGATTTCGGGAGATACCTTCCAATATCACCAACTCTCTAATTCTTGTCTATAATACACATATCTCTTTTCTCCCTTCCTTCCTAACTCAAATTTCAGAATGGTACTCCCACATCTTTCTGCTTTTGCACAGAAATCTTAGACATGAAGCCACAGCATTAACTTCATTAAAATGGCCAAATGCCTTGGTTCAAGACAATTTAAAGGAGAACATTCTGGAATTAATTGCGTCTCTTCATAGGTTCAACCAATCCCTTACCACCAATAAGGAATGAATACAAGCAGATGTAAATGGAAAAATAACAGTTTACTAACAAATGAAACAGTAAGATTTAAGAAATAGCAGCAAATTACCACAAGATACAAAACTGCTGGGTTTGCCCCAAGGCAGTCTCTCTGAGATGAAAAAAAAACAACAAAAGAGAACCCAAAAAGGAAAAGCCTCTGCCTGCACTGCTTTGAGTCTATAGCAAGAAACCAAGACCCAGACCAAATGGCCAGAGAGAGCTCTGCCTAAGGCAAAGACGAAAAACAAGTGAAGCAAAATTCATGCAGCAAAAGAGCTCATGCTGCCTGCCAGAGCAGACTTTAAAAAGGCTGTGATACCGTCCTGACCTTGTCATTCTGTTTCCTGCTGCACTGCAGGTCTTTAAAGACACAGTAGCAATTTTCGGGCACAGATGTATATATAATACAATGATATTTGGGTTACCCCAGGAAACCAAAGTAGTACAAAATGGTAAACCTGTGGTGCCTGAACCTGAGAGGTTGATCAGAAATAGTTGTGATTACTGACTACAGACAGACAGCAATACAATCCATTTTTCAGACTGAACTTGTCACCTGTTCTGACATTCTGTGCAAAGTACAATATCTGCAGTATTTCACAGACTGTAATATGCATGTAAAATGTACTCATAATCTAAAATTTTTTCAAGGTTGTATTAGTGTCTTCTCTTGATGCCTTGGGTTTTAGCTTTTATATTTTTTAGATTCTGTGCTCTTTTAGTGGGTAGTTTTACATTTCATATTAAGTGCTAGTGAGTTCTCTTCACAGAGTAAATAGACAAAACAATTCCTTCTCTAGCTTGGGACCAAGGACAACTTTCAGGCCCAAGAACAAAAACATCAGTGAAGTGAGAAGAAAAAAACAGGAGAATGGAGCTTCATAACGTGAAGCTATGGTTGGACAATTGACTCTAATATGCTGATGGACCAGAACTTATAAAAGTGTGGGACCTCGTGATCGGGCGTCCATTTTGTGACCATTTTGGGGCGTCTTGGGTGTGGTCTGGCTGGACTCTTGTGCACCCCAGGTGTATCCATTGAGGACTTTTAATAAATACCTACTTTATCCTTTGCTCTGTCTAGTCTCTGTTCCTAGTCAGCCTCGAGAAGGCATCACCCTGGAAACAGGATGAAAAGAATGACGAAAAACTAAAAAATGTTACTGCTTTGAGCTGTACGGAAGTAGAAAATCAATTACAAACAGAGAAACATAGCACAGCAATATGAAGCAGAACTGATAAGCATAATTTCTGATGATAATTTTAATATTACAATGAATCAGAATATCGAGTTATATGCTTATTTTGTACACTGTTCTATAACCATTTAAAAATATTTATAAGAAAGATCCTATATCTTCCATCAAATATTGTCACAACAGAGGAATTTAGAAATATTTTTGTTAAAAACTTAGCTTTGAAGTTACTGATTGAATCAAATGTTATTTTTATTTTTAAAATCTAGTATGTATGTTCTGAGATTGCTTTAGCATATCAGTTATTTTAATGTAAGATTAGTCGAGAAGTTGTGCATTTTCTAACCTCCCATGTGGAAAATTTTATGCATATTATTTGTAAATGTGAAAGCCTCAGGAGCAGGTCTGCATTAGCAGATCCTGTTGCAAAGGTATCCTTAATAATTTACAAACCAACAAAGGCTGAATTGAATATAACTTGTTTCTGACATAATAAATTCTAAAATAAATGCAGAGAGCACCATCTTCTGGAGTCAATGAAGCAATGACACTTTACAGAGAAAGCAGAGCACTGAGTTTCAGTTAAATAAATGTTTATATATGCAACATACCTAGCAAATTGTTTTATGGCAGAGTAAGTAATGGAGCATGATTTCAAATGGACTCCTGCTCTGTGTCTCACAGCAGAAAATCTTCCTGTCCTTTCCAGCTCCCTCTGTGTCACTAGGGCCTGCCTTTCTCTGCGGTGTGATACACAGCCCTCTTCACAGAAGCTCCTCCAGAGAAAGGTTTCTTGTTGCCCAGCAGTTGCTACTCACATTCCGGTTAATTCAGAGCTACGTGTGAAGTCAACTGGTACACACTCTGTTTGGCAAAATGCTGGCTGCTTCTTGGAGCAGCTAAAGGACTGAAAATGTTGCTGGAATTGCCCAGCAAGTTAAAAAGCTGCTGGGAGTTTTAACAAGAAATTGAGACTAATGGAGTTATATAAAGTTATTAGTACAAAACCAGTTGGCATAAAGCAGGTAAGCTGTACCCAATTAAAAAGGAAAGCTGATATACCAATTAACAGTTTTGCAGACAAGGTCCTAGGGTCCTGGGAAAAAAAGCTGATCACGGGCCAGCAATGTATCCATGCAGCAAAAGCAGCCAGTATCATCCTGGACTACTGCAGCAGCATTGCTGCCAGCGGGTCAACAGAGGTGACTCCTCCCATGTGCTTAGCCATGGTGAGACACTTTTGCAGTGCTATGTCTAGATCTGGGCTCCCTTGCTCTGAACACGGGGCTGTGGCTAATGTACTGATTGGGACAGAATTACATTCCTTAATAGCAGTCTAACAGTGCTAGGTTTGGATTGGAGTCAACACAGCGTTGATAACACATGAGTGTTTTAGCTATTGCTGAGCAATTCTTGCCCAGTAATGAGGCTTTTTCTGTTTCTCACTCTATCCTCTCCCTCCCCCAGCAGGTAGCCTAGGGGTGAATAAAAGGCTGGAAGGAAGCCCATAAGGACAGCAGACTTGAACAAACCAAAGGGATATTCCATGCAATGTAACATCTCTTTCAGCAATAAAACTATGGGGCTAGGGGTACTTTTTTCAAGGTAGACATCACTCAGAGACTGACTGGGCATCATGCTGGTGGAAGTTGGTGACTGATTGCCTTTGTGTAATTTTTATTTTTATTTCTTCACCTGTTAAGCTATCTTAATCTCAACATACAAATTTTCTCATTTTTGCCCTTTCCAATTATTTCTTCCCTCCTGCTGGGGGTGGATGAATGCGAAAAGGAATATGGGCTTAGCTGCCAGCAAGATTAAACTCCTTCAACTAGATAATCTGCAGAGGGGCCTTCTGGTGCCTCAACTATTCTGCCTTTCTAAAATACCTACACATGGAGCTGACTTGCCATAGGATTACTCTCTACAATACTATATTCTTTTTAATCTTGAAAAAACATTTAAAAGTGAAAATTGGTACCCCATGCATGTTCTTTATCTTGTTCACCATGTTTTACATCCATGAATTAATGATAAAGATGAACATTATTACTCTGCACCAAATGTCAAAGACCCCATATGAAGAATCTCTTGCTCAATCTGTCAATCTAACTCTTACATTGTTTTGTCTTTAACTCCACACTAGCAATAGCTCACGAAGTGCAGCATTTTCTAGCACAACACCCAGGTACACAGACCCATAAATTCTCTGTTTCTGTCTAAAATTCTTGCTTTAAAAAGAGGAACATATTTTCAATCTAAACTAGATTCAAGTTTGCAAAACAAGTCAATTCTTGGACAACTATTTTCTAGCATAATTTTCTTCTCATTCTATCATACAGCATGGTTGCTTTTAACTGGATGACATTATTATCACCATGTTATTACTATCTCTTCTTGCTCTGTTGAGCTATGAACATGCAATTGCCTATAAGTTAGTTTCAGATTTATCTTCTCCATTAGAGGTCAGCAGAAGACCATTTATCTATACAGGATCTGAATGGTTCCCATTTCCTCTTGAAATTTGAGGTCGTTAAGCCATTAAGCCAGTCACAAGAAAAAATGAATTTGACTTTATGGGTCAGAAAAAGCTAAGGCTTAAAGTTCACAATAGCTATTGCCTGTTCCATGTGGAATAGGTTCATTGTAGAATCATTGTAGGCAAATTTAAATCACTTAAAAGTGTGGAATGTGAACACATGCCATGAAAATGAATGGCAACACAAACACAGAGATTCATGTAGACATGCCTATAAGATCCTTCTTGTGCAGACAAATGAAAACTCACAATTTTGTTGTCTCTCCTCACATTTTCAGCACCATTGAAAAGTCACCTTTACTTAAGAGACCATATAGACCAGAAGATTCCTCTTGCAGTTTCTTTCAAGAACCCTTGTGTAAAAAGGGCATTTCACTCCACTTTCCATCAAAGAATTTCCATAATGCCAAAGCTTTTCCAAGTCTGAAGTTTGTAATGACCTTCAGACAGTCACTAAGAAACCTTCACAGATGTCCAGTAAATATTTAGAGTTATTTTTTAATTTAACTGCTGTTATAGGAACTGTAGTATGTTTTCATTCCCAAACTTCAGCTTAATCACTGCTTTGGTTAGAACTGAGGAATACTTCCAGAATTATTCTGACAAGGATTTGTGAAGGAATGATGCGCTTGTATACATCAAGTTATAAATACCGAGTTGTTTATTCACAATAAACTGTTCTCCCAAAGGCTACACTATCATGAACTCACCCACAATCAAGACTGAAAAAAGTTCAGATTAGTGAATTCAGGAATGCACTCAGGGAAGCAGTTCTTAAAACACACACAAAAAAACCCCTCTAAAAGTATGTGAAAAAGATATCATTTGAGAAAAAGTGACAATACTGAAAAAGAAATAATAAACTGAAATATGATGATATATACACAAAAAATTCTCCTTGTTTCAATTTTAATTTTTTTCATTACCTGCCTCATGGATTTTTGCATCAAAAATAGGCTTATCAATAGACAGATATCCTGCATGAAATTTTCACAGTAACAGATTCTGTACCAAAGTTTATTTTTGAAGAATATTAAGCTGAGGTTTTCTAGTAAAAATAATCTAGAATGGAATTTCCTAGTCTGAGAAAAAAAAAAAATTGAGGATTATCAGACTGCTTCAAGAGGCTGAGGCCATTTACTAGCAAAAAGTAATATCCAGGCAATTCCCCAAAAGATTTTATCATTTCCAGAAAATAAATTTCGAAGTAATTTTCCTTTCCTCCTTTAACACATTCTAATATAAAAATCATAATCTACACAAGAAATGTTGCATACCAGCTTTTGGTAAGTTATTTCTTCCCTTGCTTAAACACAGTATGCATCTTCCATCTGCCTACACGTGCATAAAAAACATACTGTATAAATAATGATAATAAATTGATTTTAAAAACTCTAACTTATCAATAAATTTATGATAAAACTGCACTTTGTGTGATAACTAAAACCTCTTCCTGAACTTTATTTTCAAGATTGAGCCAATATGTATAACACTGAAAACACACAAAAAAAAAAAACTTTCCACAGAAAGCAACTTCGGTTGTACTCTAAATGTTACTGTACTCTAAGATTTCATAAATGCAAAGCCAAAGAGAAACAAGATAAAGATCTGCACAGCTTAGAAATATGACTTATGGTAGAACTGCAGGACAAAAAAAAAATTTAAAAAATTAACTGTATGTTTCTGTATGTTATGGGAGAGGAATGTGCAACTGCCACTCCTTGTTTCAGAATACTAAAAGTGGTTCCCTTCCTTAGAAAACTTGAAGAACATCTGAAGGTTTATTCACAGGTTTCCAGGATGCCCTAATGTATTTTATAGACAGAAGAACATGAAACTATACTAAATTGTAGGATTTCTCTGAAATAATCTAATAGGAGATCATTTTTTCTCTTCCTCTAAAGGATACCACACTTCAAGAGGGATGTGGAACAGTGGACAAGTTTCACTGGATCTTTACATGATTATAGCAATGGGACTCAGGAGCCTGAAAAAGATCCATGACACTTGTTTTTGTATAATGAGCACAAAAAAATACTTTCAAACTCAAAGGTCAAATTTCATTAGAATATAAACTAGATTACTTAGCTTTTTAGTTAAACCTGAAGCAGCTAGACTAGATAATGGTACACTCAGAATCTTGTTGATGACAAAAAGTGAAAACATCATATACAAGTGAGAAAATCCCAAACCACCATCAGTCTATTTAAAGCATTAGTAAATTAGCAAAACCACAGCAGTTATGACTGGTCCAGTAACACTGTTATTCACAGTCCAGCTGCCACAGTAAATCCTCATAAATAATCTCTTCTTTAAAAACACAATATAAGAACAGCTGCTATTATTATGACCTTCTATTGTTGATAATAAGATCACCTTTGCAGTGCCCTTCTGCATCCTCCTGTGGGCAGCTTCAGCCTTCCTCAAACAACAGCCCTGGAGGGAAGCAGAGGAGGTCAACCGAAAGTCCTTCTCAAAAGAGGTTCATGGTTAGGGTTTCTTCCTCCTGTTGTCTGGCAGAGTGTCAGTAATTTCTTCCTGCTCAGCCTTGGGCTTGTTTGGGTTTATATCTGCACTTTTCCTCAGCACAGCCCACACAGCTGCTGGAACTGTGCAGACCCAGCTCACACTGAGGGGGTGAGAGTCACCCAGTGCAAGCAGCTGGGGTGGCCCAGCATCACCCAGATCAGGGCCAGACTCTGGCCCCACAGGTCCCAGGGCACCAAAGACCTTGTGCTCAAGATGACAAAATCATATGCATGCAGATCCTTACACTGCCACTCTGCTCTTGAGGGACTCCACTACAACCACAGCACAGTCCCAGTGGTGCCTTACCTTGGCATGAGCCCTGCTCTCACTGCATCTAACTATTACAGGTTCATGGGAGCATCACATTCCATGTTTTGGTGAAGTCTACTTCTGCCAGTTATTCTGAGTGTTTAGCATTTCAATGGCTCCTGAAGACTACAGAGAAATTAATCCTGAGGATTTGACTTTAGAGCAAAATGCATGCTTGTTGCAAAGGAAATACAACTGAACCATAAAAAGCAGATCTCCCCAGGTAAAAAACCAAACAAGCCACACAACAAAACATAGGGAGAGACTTGCATGAATGTTAGATTGTCATATTTTCCCTCTTACTCAGGGAAAAAAATGGGGTTTTACTGACTCAGACACAGACATCAATTAAGTAACTTCTCTTCTGGAGCCAAATAGGGAAGCCTATGATTACTTGTCATCTTTTTACGGTCAGTAGATTATTTCCAGTGAAGAAAATAAATTTACAACATAAATTTATCTTCTGAGAAAAATAATTTCAACTAAGAGAAAAACATAGGAAAAACTGAAGGCAAAACTTTAGCCTGATTAATGCAGATTAAAATCAGTGTTGGAAAGCATCATGTGTTTCATGAGGCAAATATAAAGCTGTAATTGCTGTGTTTGTTAAATCATAGATGAAAGAGCATTTCTTTTTATATCCATTTCATTTATTTTGTGAAACCTGTGAAATATTTGTTTAGTATTCTTCTGTGGTAGATTACATTCTATCATCCTCCCATATTTTTAGTCTTAGTCTGACTCAGATATATTTTATCTGAATGCTGCTACAATAATTGTAATAGAAAGAAATAAGGAAACAAACATCTCCCTCCATATAATTTCCACTGTAACTCATCAAACTGGAGGGGGGGAGGCAGGAGGACACGAGAGAGGAAGGAGAAATACCCCAAACAAACTATCAAAATCACATCAAGAATAAAAGTAGACATTTAAAGTAATTTCATATATTTACCAAAAAACCTGGTATTTTTAGAAAGCCCATAAAAATTCATAAGACAAAAGTGCTGCCTTTTCAGCACTCACAGAAAATAAAAACAGTATGCATGCATGCACTGACATCAGTGATTAGACAGACCCCTATGACAATCACTATTTTTTGACACAACAATAAGTTGCTTTATAACTGCTGCCATGATCTCTGCTCTTTTTCTTCTCCATGACCTTTCCCCATAGTTAAATAAGCACAAAAGTATCCCAAAGAGTGAACTGTAAATTACAAACCCTAATATTTTTTTTAAAAATGTTTTGGGTTCCAAACTGTATAAAGCAACATTACTTCATATCTATGAAAGTTTTATTTTAGCCTCAAGTAAAAAAAAAAAAAAAAATGTAAGTTTCTCAAACTAATATAAAAAGGTAGCACTGGTCTGATACAAGACAGTACTACTACCAAGTAATTATGGCAAAAGCACAACATGATAAATAATCATCATTGTGCATATTAGCCCAAGTTATATCAGTCTGTCGGCTCACATTCGTCTCTTACAGAAAATAGCCCAAATGCCATCTGTTTTATGAGGTTGAATACACACTACTGTGACAGAAGATTTCTTCAGTAATTTACAGAATTATTTCTACAGCAATTTCACTAATTATGCCATGAAAAGCACCATATCATATTTCTGTTCTAGTGGCAGAAGGATAAGTTTCAGACAAGCCTGTCTGTCTGTCAGAATTATTTTGCTAGTTATACTGGACTTGCTGTAACCTGAAAAAAAAAAAATTACCTTTTCTACTATTCTGTGTTTGCATTAAAATATTATTAATTTAATGGCCTTACATTGACAAATTTCCAAGGACTCTGAGATGAATCTTCTGTGCTAATACAGCAACAACTGATTTAATCCTATGAAAACTTTTTAGAAATCAAACTTTTTTCTCAGACTGATACTATGCACATCACTCTAACTGCAAAACAGAAAACAAACCATAAAAGTACATGAGAGCTGATCCTAGCTACACTGAGTCAAGCCTTTCACCAATGATGCCGTGGGATTTGCCCTAGCATTAATATCTGACCGGTTGATGTTTACTTGTTTTCAATGAATTCTTACACTCTATCTTTTATGTAGCTGTTTCTTTGGAATTCTAACCCTTAACTATAACAGGCTTGGTATGCACAAGCAGGAGACTGGTGACCAGTATCTATTCTACATGTTGGCCTCTTGTGTTTCTTCATAACCTCACTACTGAAATATAAAACTTATAAGCCTTAAAAATGCAGTATTTCACCACTTTGGTAAGTGGTTGATGGGCAGGCAGAACATTTTGCCTAACTTGTCTTTGTCTCAAAATATTTGGGTTTATTTCTGTCATAACTGCAAATATGAAGCTTGCTGTAAAATAATACTGTTTTCAAAACTTCGCATTAAAATTCTTTGCAAGCATAGTTGTAGATTTGCTGCTAACATGCAAATGAGCATTGCAGGAAGAAACAAAAATAGTGTGGTACCTTGCACATTTTTCTCCTGCTTCCCCAATCCCTGTGCAGTACATAAATCTACATTACTATTTAGTGCCCTGTGGTGCTGAATATTGTAGGTTGATGGAATGCAATGTCGAAAAATTGTCAGAGAAAGTAGAACTAAATGATTCTGTGACCTTTCAGTGACACGACACCACAAGATGGTGAGAAATTTGCATGCAAGCTGAAAGGCTTTGTAAAAGTTACTCTAATGTATTTATGAGACATAGATTTATATTTAAATTTACCATTTCCTTTAAAGAATTCTTCATTGTCTTTCATGTTAAAAAAGAAACCAAAACACAGAAATATAGAAAAATAAAACCCTCAACTAACCTTTGTTAGGATGTCTGAGTAACAAATAGAAAATTCATTTGAAACTATATCAGACTCAAAATTCTACATTTTTTATGCTTGTTTAATTATAGTTTGCATTATATTAGAGCAAGAATTTATTTTTATATCTTAAAAGACAGAAGAATTTTGTTTGTTTTTATTAAAAAAGCTAGTACAGCACTTGTCATTTAAATTAACAAAATAATGAATTGCAAATGGAGAGAACTTAGTGAAGCATGAGACCATTTAGCAAAATATTTATACATGCCACACAGATTCTTCCTGAAAAGGTTATTTGAGTGTAAATGTGACATTTTGAAATGTGTGAGTAGTGAAAACTAAATCAATCATAAGTCATTTATCACTTAGTAATGAAATTTAATGTTTGTCTTCATTCTCATTCTTATTTAAAAAGTCTTGTCCCTGCAATTAAATGCTTTGAGTCAGACCATCCTACTTTATCCAGAAAATTAGCGTTTTTCTTGATTACATCTGATAGTGATCTGTTCTTCTATAATAAAAATATGTCTTAATAAAATTAATAATCCAACTTCAGTCATTGATGTATCACAGTATTTTTATTTAATCCCACAGCACTTGGCCCATTTACTAAATCTTTAGCTCTGGGTTTATACTTTGCAGATATTTTAGGTAACCAGACAAAAAAACCTGTGGTCTCCAGCTTCTCAGTCCCAATATAAACTTTTCTCCTGCCTGGGATTTTGTTTTGTTGCAAAATCAGAACTGGTTAAATCAGAACAAAAGTGACTACATTCTGTGTACTAGTAGAATAGACTATATGTTCACCAATGCAGTTTTCAGTTTCTATGTTATTTGAACTTTCCCAACTTGTAATCATTTCACTTATGCATCCATATTACCTGCACAAATGTCTTACAGTTATACTTCAATAATATTTAAGGCATCTTGTATTGTTTTTGTACAGAAACTAATTTACAATTTTGTACAGAAATACTTTCCCTATTCCCATTGTCCTCAACCAAAAAAAAAAAAAAAAGCAAATCACAAACATAGCAAGTTTTATTGATCAGAAATTGTTCACTGTTAACTCAGGAAATTCGCATGAATGTATGCATATTCTTGATTAAGCATATTAAATATAATATCTTCTTCAGGGCATACATTTTTGCAAAGGTTTTTCTTACAGATCCTTCTGAAGGGAACAACAAGTTGAATATTTCAGCAAACTTCCTTTTCATCAAAGGTAATGGTGGTGTAAAAAAAAAACCCAGAATACAACTCAGATAGGGTGAGGACAACAGCAGTGTGTTTGTTACTGCAGCTCTAGGAGAGAACACAGAGCTGCAGCAACGTGTCACACAACTCATATGAATTCTCCCCATATGGATTGGAGTTTATACTCATCTTTAGGTTGTACAATCCATGCTGCACCAATACTGTGTCAGACAAGCAGGACATGATAAATGACACGGGATTGAAATCCTTGTGATAAGGAGTACAGAGTACAGCCTGACAGGAGTAATCAACTTCTTTCTCAGGGAAGTTGTGCTGGTCATGTTAGCAAGATCATTAGCTGCAACTCTTTCTTAACTACTGAGATCTGCAAAGCGCCATGAGACCTGCACTGTCTTGATTCCACAAAGGGAATGTGCATCAGAGAATCCCATAATGGTTTGAACTAGAAGGGGCCTTAAACATGGAAGCACTGCGTTACTAATCTTTCCACCAGTAAACAAGATCATCACTGCATAGTTTTGGTTGGTGCCAGGCATTTAAAACAAATGCACCCTGTGGTCAAGCTTGTTTTCTTAAGGTAAGAATGTGCCTTCCATGAGGGTATTGCTCATCAACAAAGGGGAATGCATTTCTCTTTGGTCTAGAGAGAGTAATACAGAGGTTTTAGAAAGGTAAAACTCAAAAGTATAAGAGAATCCTATGCATTTTCCTCAGACCACATACCAGCTTTCACATTAAAGTTTGAGTGCTTGAATAATGAGAATTTCTGCTTCGAATGGAAATAAGTTATTGACTCTTGGGTTATTCTGGGATAGATAATTTCTTATTGTTAATGATAATTCTCTTACTGTGAAGAAAGTTTACTTCTTCGAAGTTTTTATGGGACAATAAACAATTTATTTTCATTTCAGTTGAAGTGCCAGTATGAAACTACTGACTGACCCTAAGAATCAGTAACAGCAGGATGAGATCCCTTCTGCTACAATTGCAAGGCATCCTTCTTGAACCTGCCTTTTGCAACACAAGAAGGTCCTTCACCTCCATGGCACATGCATTTTCCTTCTGATCTGTGAACTACAACAGCATTATAGGAAGGGGGTTAGAGGCTCCAAAATCTAATCTAATCTAATATGTAGACTGCTTTGGTACAGTGGTCAATAATCCCTAAGTCAGCCTTGGGTTCCTTGTCTAGCTTTACACATGACATTTCCTGTATGTTTCTGTCCTTTTCAGAAGCTGCTCAATATTACGTTGTGTTATACCATGACCATGCAGCAGTTCTCTCTGTGTATTCTTGTAGAATTTCCTTCGGCATCATTAATATTAAAATCCCAAGGAATGGTTAAAAAGTGTAAAAATTTTAGAACTACAGTTCAAGCAGTACAGTTCAGAAAATCAATTGCTAAAAATAAGCTTTCAAATATTAAATACAAAGCTTATTCCAAACTGATAATTTTTGCTCAGAAAAGTTGATTTTTATGTACAGACTATCAGCGCTCACGTGAGGGAGAGGCTATTGCAGGAACACACATAAACTGCTATGACAGCCTAACAAAAGGTGTCCTGCTCTTCTTCTGTTCTTTTGAGCTTATATGTACCTACATTTACAAGACATGAACGATCTTTGTAATTTGGTACATAGTACTCCCCAAGAAGCCAGGTCTGCAAATAAGATAATGGCTTCAGCATAAAAACAGAAGACAATTTCACCTTTACAAGGAAGGATTTCCAATTCAATTATTAGGTTGAATATAATTATTATAATATGTATTTTTCTAGTTTTTAAATCTTATTAAGGCATTTACTGAATATAAAGAGGCAAGGGAAATTCCTGCATGAGAGGAGCATGCAAAAGAGGCAAATTGAAAAAAGACCATCACGTAATGGTGACAAGGGTCATAATAAAGTCCAAGGAGGAAAAAAAAGTATACCTTTGTGTCAAAGCACTGGGAAGTAAGGAGCTGTACTGAGCTACGGAGTAGTTTGAGAATACTCAAAATTGGAAGCAATGTGATTCCATAGGTCTTTAATTGTCATTAGAAAGTACATTTATTTATAAAACTAAGTAGCTTATCTCCTTCAATTAGTCTCTCTCAGACAGATATTCTTTACTATTACATAATTATAGTAGAGATTATGATATTTCCTAGTCTGATTCAGCTTTGAATACCAATAAATAGATATAAATAATAATAATTAGAAAACCTTTGGATTTGTTTAATAACTATCCATGGTTAAGTGGGATTTTTTGTTTGTTTTGTTTTTAAACACAACTTTGTGCTGATAGTTTAAAAAATATATGGAAATAAGAAATTCCCTCTAACAATTTATCTGGCATTTTATAGTTCCATAAAACACTCCAGGGTGCCCATTACTGTATGATATCAGCATGTGTGCTAAACTCAGTGTATGTGAGCTGTGTTAATATTATGCTTCAACATCCCACCCTGGAGTGTCTTATTGCTTGAATGATGGAAAGGTCAAATATTTCCCACATACCATCATGCTTCATAAAACAGTTTTACACTGCCACTCTCTGTTACCTCATCTTTCAAGAAAAGTGTTTGCAAGATAAAATAACAAGCATCATTCAATTAAAACAGCTTTCTCAAAGTGCTAACCTGCAGCATAATCTTGCAGTTCTCTTTGGGTAAGGTCACATCCTTCATTGTTGCGGTGCATCTAGGACCGGACTACAATACTTCTTGTACAATGCTAAGTCATACACATACTGATACATAAATTATGTATCAATAGAAAATCCAGCAAAACTTTTAATCAAAAATTAACTAGATTTTTTTTTTTTTAATGAAATGAAAGTATGGAATATGGCAGAGGCTGATGTGTTTACATAAAATATATTAACCTTAAGAAAGAACAGAGCTGCACTGGATGGGCAACAGTTTGGGTCAGGATCAGTGTCTCATTACACATCTCAGCTGGTTTAGGACAGAGGATATCACCCTGAGAACCTTTTTGGGTAACAGCACAATACAGAGGAGTAGGGTATAAGAATCTTCAAGCATGCATGCAGCATGATTATTGCATACGTAACTATATATATGTGGTTTCCAGAACTGTTAATCTAGTAACATCATAGAAGCATTTAAGTTGGACAAGACCCTTAAGATCATCAAAGTCCAAACTTTGACTCAACAGTGCCAATTCCACCACTAAACCATGTGCTTGAGTCCTGTGACATATCCTAACATATCCTTAGAACAGTTTGACATGGTGACACTCACTTCCTTGGGTGGTCTACCCCAATGCTTGGAAACCCTTTTGGTGAAGAAATTTTTTACTACTATCCAGTCTAAATCTCCCCAGTGTAACTTGCGGCCGTTTCCTTGCTTGTTACCTGGGTTAAGACACCAACCCCCACCCGGCTATGACCTCCTTTCAGGTAGAGAGTGATAAACATACCTTGCCTTGTTGAAAAATTGGCCTCGATGATCTAGTCTGTCCAGATCCCTCTGCAGAGGCTTCCTACCCTCCAGCATATCAAAACTCCCAGCCAGCTTGGTGCTAGGATGCATTAAATCCATTCAGGTCATCAGTAAAGCTATTGAATAGGATTGGCCTATATACTGAGACCTGGGGAGCTGGTGACCCATCCACCAGCTGGTCCATTTACCATTACTCTTTGGAATCAACCATTCTGCTATTTTTTGTCTAGTGAACAATGTATCTGTTCAAGCCATAAACAACCAATTTCTTGAAGAAAATGGTGTGGGAAACCAGGTCAAAGGCTTTACTAAAGTCTGGGTAGACAACATCCAAAGCCTTCCCCTCATTCACTGAGGCGGTCACCTTGTCGTAGAAGGAGAACAGATTGGTCAAGTAGGACCTGCCTTTCCTAAATTCATGCTGAATGTGCCTGTGCCCCTAGATGTACTGTGTGTGTCATGTAGTACAAGATGACACGCTCTATGACCTTTTCTGACCTTTTCTGACTGAGGTCAGACTGACAGGCCTGCAGTTTCTTCATGGAAGAAAAAGGCTCCTGGGGGGGGTGTCTCTCTATTTCTCTCAGGTTTCTCTGGTTCATGAAACTTCCCTGCACACCATGCTAGAGCACTCTTCTGCAGATTGTGCTAGCACTAGAGCCAGCATCCAAAAGGAGGATTTTTGATATTGCTTGCACCACTTAACTTGCTTTTCATTAATTCAACTTGTCTGTCACAGCAGTTCTATATACCATGAAGACTGAGATAGCTCAAAACATCATACCTCCTGAATATAATTAATCTTTTATGTGGACTCAACAACTTTTAACTGGTCATACAGGAATCTACATGTAATCTACATTACGTGAAAATCTAAATGTAAATTTAAAAAGTAGCAACCTAAATGTTCTGGTTTTCTCAGCACCTCTGCTCTCATCTGTTCTGGTTTGAAAATCAAAACCAGACCAAGTCAGAAATACAATTTATTAGGAAAAGGGAAAATAAAAATATAAAAAAAAAAATAAAAAGAAACTAAATACATGCAATAAGGAAAAAGAAAATCACTGACAGAGTCAGAATACAACCTGACACCCTGTGGAGTAGCAGTTGTGGCTCTATTGGAGCAGTGATCCTGTAGAAAGGTGCAGCTCTCTGCTGAAGGTCCAGTGGTGATGGATGGGCCTGTTCTTCCTGTGGGAGTCCAGTGAAAAAGGCTGACTGCATTTGCATGAATGAAATGGCATGATAACTCTAGTTTACATAAGAGGCATGTACCGGGGTAACTTTCCCTCTTTTCCCTCTCTTTCTCTTTCCTTAACTTTACCACAGCTCCAGTCAGTAGGATGCAGTAGGACCATCATGGGATCTAAGGATTGATGATATACTTTATCATCTTTCTTTCTTTTCCACCATTATTTCTCTCTTCCTTTATCGGGTCAAGTGTGAGAATGATATTCCCATATTTGGTAGGGAAGTTTGTTGTGGGAGCCAGGAACTCTAGGAGTGTGTTGTGGCTCATTAGCCAGCACCTTTGAGAAATTGTGTATTATGGATTGTGAGCCAGCACCTTTGAGAAGTTTATTGTGGGAGTTGAGAGCTTATTGAATTGTAGTGTAAAAAATTAAGGGCTTGTTAGCCACCACTTTTGAGAATTGTGTTGTAAAATTCAAGGGCTGGTTAGCAAGCACATTTGAGTCTAAAACAGTGAGCTGGTTGCTGGAGTTGCCTTTACAATAAAAACATAAAAATTTCCTGACACAAGGATTGATGTCATTGTTCAGCGTGATAAGAACTGATAACAAATGTCACACTCAGTTCCAAGCAGATTGTGACACAAGTAGCGTCCATCATGAGAATGTTGATATATAAGATTTGAAGTCACAGCAATCATTATAAAGGTAACAACTATAAAAGAAGATACAATGCTCATATCTTGGGTGGTTTTTGATTGCTAACTAAATATGCTAACTAAACAGAAGATATACAAGAAGGAAAATAATATTTTTTCCCGTAATCTGGAGGGATACATTGTTAAAGAAGAATCAGCAAATATAAAGATGAACAATGACTGTGTTGCAGGAATTTGAAAGGGGAAAATAATCCATGCTTTTAAGTACATGAGGGATGCTCAGTAATCAGGAGGTTGCACAATCTTTCTGATATCTGTAATCATTACTTCACAAAGAAAAAGCTAGAAGTAAAAAATGAACATATCACCTTGGTACTCATAATTATATAAATAAAAAAATAATCCTTGGTAAAAGGTAGACAAGTAAAGGTACTGCATCTGCGGAATAAATGAAGAATATGGGTAGCAGTAAATTGTAACAGTGATAGAGTTCTGCTAATTGCAATAAAGTGGCAAAAAGTTTAAATAACTAGGCACAGAATTTCATGGCAAATTAGCAAAGCATATGAGACATCCTTCTACAGATAAAAAACAATGACTTTGTTCCCATCAAGGATTTTAATTCCACATTTCTACAAATAAATAAATATTGGAATACTGGCAACAGAAATTGTTTACTGTTTTGGAATCTAAAGACCTATTCAAAAATATTAACACCTTCATAGCCTTTACAAGGTATTAAAATAATATTTGCATTTCATATGTATTTATATGTAAATACATATAACCATATTTAACTGATTCTGCAATAGAATTTAATCTCTTGGTTAAGACACACTTTTGAAAACGCAATGACAAATTAGATGGCATCAGAAAAGTGAGAGGGCAAGAGAGAGAGAACTCCACATCTAATCTTTCAGAAGATTGACTAATATCACTTGTCACAGAGATGTTGAAAAATATCAAGTCATATTTTCTTTCATACTCTAAGTACTAAATAGGCTCATATTTAAATGGATATGCTCAAGGTATATAAGTAAATTAAAAAAAAGTCTTTTTGCCTTGAAATTTCTTTTGTCATATGTTTACTATTATTAAAATCCCTAGTAACACAGAAAAAGGTAGTCACAACTTGGTCTTAATTTAAAATTTCCTTGACTGAAAGAATGTTTTTTGTCACAGTCATCCTGAAAGTGTAAAACTTGAAGTATTGTTACTAGATGTCAAGCATACAATAAGTTGTGCATGTGAAAATATATACTCAGTACTTCAAAGGAGGTAAATAGAATTGTATTTAGCGATGCAAAATTCATAACAAATATACTATAAGTAAATTGTGACACCTCAACCAAGGGCAGAGAATTAAAAAGAACAAAAAGCAAATTTAGGAAAAGACTAACTTTTGGGTTGCCCATTTGTAAAACATCTGAAAATATTCCTACGCCATAGCTGAGATTCCTATGTCATATTGATAACTGCCATTGACAATGAAGAAGCAATCACTTGTGACCTACATTGGTGAAATGCAACATTAGAATGACTTATTTAATATATTTCTAAAACTCACAGAAAAGACAGAATGAACCACCAAGTTTGCAATAATATAGAATTAGAGGGAATAATCAATGCTCTTAAAGCCATGCAGAGGAACCTAGACAGGCTAGAGAAGTGGACCACAGGAATCTCATGAACTTAAATGCCAAGTGCTACCTTTGGGCAGGCAGCACTGGTGCAAAGGCAGAGGGTGATGTCAGACATGCCTGGGAGCATGTCTGAGGGAAGGGACTCGGAGCCCTTGGCAGACACAAGTTGATTTTTGCCAGCTGTGGGGGCTGCTGAGATGGCCAGTAGCACTCTGGAAACCATCCATCAGTAAAAAGGATTACCCCCCTCACTTCTGCACTTTCAAGAGCACATCTGGATACTATGCCCAGCTGACAAGGACTGACAAACTGGGCTGGGTTCAGCAGTGGGCTTTCAGTCACCTTACAGCTGAAGCATTTGCCATGTGAGGAGTGGCTGAGGCCCTAGGATATGATCAGCTTGGCTTACCAGAAACGATGAGCAGCTTTTAGTACCTAGGAGAACTTACTGAGAGGATGCAGTCAGACTTTTTATGAAAGGGGATGAGTTGTAGGGTCACATAAACACAAAAGATAAATGCAAAAAATGAATAATAAATTTTCTTACAGCTTCAAATAGTTTTAAGACAGCAAGACTAAAAAAAAAAAAAATTCTGAAATATTGCCTTGCATTTTTGCATGCAGACATTGATATTTTTTTCCTTAAGATGGTTGGTATTTTCCCCAGATTATTAACAATTTTTCAAAGAAAAAATAGTATTAGTGGAAAGCAGAAGGAAAACACAATTCATAAAAACATTCTTCAGTGATTCAAGAAGCAGAAGTAGGCAGTTATGCTCCTCACTTTTCATCATGCAAACAATAGTACTCTTCAGTTTTCCTTAGTTCCAAATTTCTGTGTTAACTTTATGCTCGCTCTTCTAGATGTTGATATTGCTTTCCTCCTCAATTTATCTGTCTCATCCTTTACTCCCAGAAAGTCTTTTATTCCACTGTATCAAATCAACTGATGGTTACTGATGCAGCAACCAGTTTTCTCCCTCTATTTCACAGATAAAATCGAGACAGTCAGAAAGGAATTACTGTGATTCAAGGACAGAAAAGACACTTTGCTGTCTTGATTTGATACCAAAGCCCTCTGCACATTTTTCTGAAGATCAAGTAGTTCATTTTAGAAACAGATTTTTTATTTCATAAGGATATTTTTCAAAGGCAATCAGATGACATTAAATTGTTTCAGGAAGGTTTTCAAAACACTGTTTATTGGTGTTAGTTTCTCTTGTAGCTCTTTAAAAATTTTAATTTAAATTACGTGTTAATATCTTAATATAAAAATTGTTTTAAAAGTAGCTCAGAAGTTTTCATATTTCTTAGTAGGAATATGGTCCTGCTTTATGGCTATAGACCATAGTTTATGGTTATAATAACAACATAAGAACAAAGAAAGGTAAAATGATTATAACAAAACACTGGTGGAAAGTAGATTTTATCATTTTGGTTCTAAAGTTCACAAAAACATTGAGTATTAAACCCACTTTTTTAAGTAGGGGCAGTAGCCAAAAAAAGCTAGCTATTTTAGCAGGACAGGCTTCAGAATTAACAAGACATTAAAATGTATTGTTTCAAATTCTCAGCCCAAAATAATTAGATACTTTAATTTTTTTATGAGTACAAGTCTACTTTGGGTTTAAATACATTTACTCTGAAATAATGCCATTTTTAACAAAAATTACAGTTAACTTATAAGTTCCTTAGGAGCTCCCTGAAGAAATCAGGTTTCTGAAGAGCCTTTGTGAATACACCAAAATTTAGTTTACAACAATCATAAGAAATTTTGAGAAGCGTTATACATTCTCTACTAGCATGTCAAGAAAATGTTTTGTCACAGTCACTGCTGTCACTCAACATGAAGCATTAATGCTTACTAAAAATGACAGTGCTCAGCAATTTGTATGAGTTCTTAGCAATTGCTAATGACAGATAAAACCCAAAAGTATTTTATGCACACACTGAATAATATGACAAAGACATATTAATGAAGAGGCAGATGAATATAAAAGAATAGTTTTTAATCTGGCTGAATTTGATGCAGAACTTATGGACAAAACAGACCTGATAATTTTTTTAAATACTTTTTTTCTGTTCATTCATGAAGCTGTGACACTGGTAAATAAAGTATTTAACTAAGGAAGGCCTAAGTACAGGTTTAATTTGAAGTTAAATGGTGTGCAAAAAATAGCAGCACTAGAAAAGATTTGTTCCCTGTGTTCTTGCACATTCTCTCTCTTGTCATCTCCACAGGTTTTCTGATGAATGTTTCAGTACATTTATCATTCTACACCACACATCATGCTGAGAAGCACTGAAACTCTGCTGTGAGTGACATGGGCTAAGTGACAGCTCTGGTGAGCAGGGCTCCTCTTGAATGAGGGACAGCACAACAGGAGGGGTCTGGCCCGGAGTAGCCACCACAAAGGGAGTAGCATTTTCACCAGACTACAAAGTCTGTGAGTCCACAAAGACTCACATAAGCTATAACAATCTATTACTTGGGAAAAACATCCAAAATAATCTCTGGAAAGTTTTGAAATGAACCTTTAAAGTGAAGGCCTCTGTGTGTAAAAACAGGGAAAATAGGGAAGAAGAAATGATGTCTATGTCCACCTTCTAAAAATTTATTAAAAATATAGTTTGCAACTTCAGATGGATTTTAAAGGTTTCTATATTAAAAAAGTATTTGTATCATGTGTTAGTGCCCAGGTGCCAGTGGCAGCAATGGGGAGGTCTGCCAACGTGGACCTTGTGTGGAAGAGCTGGGGCTAAACCCCAGCAGGGTTTGTCCCTGTAGCCCCTGGTGGGGCAGGGATCTGTGCTGTCGCACCAGGCTGGAGCAGGTGGATGTTCCCTGAGAGATGCATCCTGAGGAAAGACTCAATTATTCTGTGTGTAGCTAATGCATGCTTCCACATCATTATTTCTCTTAATGAGCCAAATAGCATATTCCTGCATATTTTTTGTAAAATTTCCTGGGGGAGTTTGTAAAGATGACCACTGTACTCCAATAAAGTTATAGTAAGAAATTTTACTCAGGCTCTCATGTAAAAAGATAAAAACTTGAATCTCTAAGGATTACCCTCTTCTATTCCCCCAAAGGCTTAACTATCTACCTGAGTACAATCAGTACTCAGAAAACCATGACAGACAGTTATCTTTTATCCCAGTAACTAAAGACAATCCTGCCTCCCTCCAGAGATGGAAGGATTTTCAAACCATTCCCTTCAACCTTTCATTTTGAAGCTTTACCTTTAATTATTCTGTTACAGAACAGCTTTGGCTACTTTGCTGTTTTCCACAGTCTTGACATTTTGATTAAAGTACATCACACCTCCTAGATTCCAATAGCAACATCAAAGGAAAGCAAGTAAATTTTACATTTCCATATGGGACAGTGAGATTTCAGAGAACAGCTGGCTATACCAACCAGTAAATGGATTATACTCATTTGCAGATGCAAATATTTCTATTGGAGTATGAAGATCAAACTCACAATTTATCCAGGAAACTAGGTTAGCTACAGCAACTTTTACTGAACTCTAAATTTTAAGTGAAAGCCTCACAAAATGTGCTTAAAGCACAGTAATTTTTCTTTCCCTTGGGTTTGTATGTTTGTTTTACTACAGTGTACACAGAAATAATAAAAAATTAAGAACATTCCATAAAAAGCAGACATACATCATTTACCTTTTAAATTAATTATAAAAGCATCTGAGACTTTTACTTGTTTTCCTTTAAAGGTAACAAATAGAAATGTTTTCTTCCATACAAGTTCCATTCAGGTGTTAAAAAAGTTAACAAGTATCGGAGGATACTACTGAATTATCAATTACAATTTAAACAAACACTTCCTAAGTCTGAAAATATCTGAAAAGAGTTGAAATAGTATTGTATCAAAGAAGAAAAGTTTAGAGGGATTTGTCTCTATCTGTGGCATGAAAATAGAACCCCTGGATGCATCTCTGTTACAAATTCAAGGTTGAATAAAGAACAGCTGCATCAAAAAGGACAAGTCCCCAAAGGTGCAGATTCTTCACAGATTATACAGGCACTTGGTCACCAAAGAGGAAAGAGTGCTGTATGACACTTGATTATGCAAACTCTTGTTTTCCCAAGTTCTAGAAAAGAAATTCAGTTATTTCAGTTCAGAACAAGTGAAATCAGGAACACCATATGAAGATGAGTGAATAAATAGGATAACATACCTAATTAAGATAGCGATGGAGTCACTTTAATTAACATGGAATTGAAGAGAAAGTAGACATGTAGTCACATATCACACATCACATTAGCTGGACAGCTAATGATAAAATACAAGCACAGACATAGAGCCCAGTTCCTCATTTAGCGTGATTTTCTGTTCTTAAACAAGTGAATCCCAATGCAATTTATTTTCAAATAATTTAAAGACTTCAAGTAATATTAGCCAGAAATACCCACTAATAGCCCAAAGACTACTACAGTTTATTTTCATTTTTAGATCTTTGCAGAAGTACCAACAAATCATACATTTTGTTCTTATTTTACTGGTTACTATTTGTAAAGTCTCATGTATTTTCCATCATATAATTCAAATGTTGATAAAATCTTTTTATCCTCTATGATTCAATTTGTCTGGGTTTGATTTTTTTTTTTTTTTAATATTGTACACATTGACTATTGTTCTTCCACAGGTAGAAGCCAAGCTTAGTGATCCTCAACAGAAATAAAATGAAGACTAAGTGCAGGTCACGGTATTTATGTTTGCTCCCAAACAAAAATTCACATTTCTTGTCTGAGTTCAAGGCAATGAAAATCAATCAGGTCTGCCAGCTCACTGCTCTCTGATATAATGTTCAGTAATTACATAATAGTGACTTTCTGTCTTGAGTCCTGACTACTTTCTCAGTTAAGCATTGTGCACTCTTGAAGCAGAAGCAGATTAAACATGATATATTTGACATTTTCTTCTGTATTAGGTTTATGTGGCAAGATTTTTACAGTGAAGATGGCTTTAGGGGTGACTTCTATGAGAGGAGGACAGCTAAAGCTCAGCTAATCAGCAATGGTGGTAACATTTTTTTATTTTTTTTTACCAAGAAAAGTATTTTTAAGAAAGAGTTAAAAAACCTGTACAGCTGTTACAAAAGAAGGATGAGAAAAAATGACAGAAATAACCGGGTAGGTTCTGAGGAGAGTGGAGAAAGAGAGGGAGAAGAAAGTCCACTCAGTGGAGCAGGGATTCCTCTGCAGCTCTCAGAAAACACGACAGCGTTGAGTTGTCCCTCTGCAGCCTGTGAAGGCCCATGTCAGAGCAGATATCTTCCTTGCATTCCATGTGAGGGAGACCACATGGAGAGGGAAACATCATGAGGAGGAAAGAGTGATGGGGAAAAGTACTGACCACAACCTCCTATCCTTCCCTGGGTAAGAGGGTGTTTCCTGGGGAGGGGCAGAAGGTAGGATTATTAGGAGTGAAGTTGAGTCTGGGAAGAAGAAGGATAGGAAGAGGTGTTTTTGTTTCTCACTTCTCTATTATTAACTGGCAATAAATTAAATTTATTTCCCCAAGCTGAATCTTTTTAACCTAAAACAGTATCTCCCTGTCCTTATGAGAATCCATGAAAATTTTCCCTGTATTTTCTGCTCCTGTTGAGGAGGGGGCATTAGAAGAGCAGGTTGGTGGGCATCTGGAAGGCAGCCAAGACTTCTTTGAACCAAGGCATAGAAATATACACAATCAGTGACTATACATAAGCTTTTGTTAACACTAAGTATAAACAGGAGGCCATCACAACAACTAATGGGGACTTGTGGGATAGTTGTGCAAACAAGGTGCAGGAAAGCATGAACATATTAAAATCTGCAAGAGGAGAACCAAGAATGAGGGAAAATATATGTGGTAAAGCACTCTGTAGAGGGTTATGTGGGGCAGCCAGAATGATCCTGTTGAACAAAGGAGGAAAATGACTGACAAATGACTCCAGGATGAGTACTGCTTCAAAAACACTAAGATGAACTATGTCAGAAGCAGATAGATTCTTCCTATTTTTCTCCGTAGGAAACTAGAAACATAAACTAATGAAACTGGAAAGGTGGGGAATAAAGTAATAGCCCTCAGTGAGAGGTCTCAAGCCTCATTACTTATATCTCCACAGGTAAACCCACCACCGACCACAGCTATCAGAGTTACTTTATGGCAACAACTCCCTGAAGTAGTGTAATCTTGTGTCATTGCAGACAAAGCCTTAAAGGACTAATTGTGTTCTATATGAAATGGCAATAATAAGTACTGCATAGGAACTAATTATTTGTAGTATGTATTATTGACTAATGACAGTCTATTTTTATTCTGAAGTTTGAAACTCTCCTGAATTATTAGTCTTTTAAACAATCTAAAGACAATGATTCTTGATACATATATAACATGGCACATATCAGTTGTGAAAACTGCACAAATCCCAGATTACTTATTTTTGAGAATTAAACAGAAAGCTGGTGTGTTCAATGTTCCATTATGCACCCCTATGAGTCAAGAACAACAAGGCCTACCTTTTCCTGTGCCTCAAAAAAACCCCAAACCACTAACAAAAAAACCCCAAAACAATAAAACCATCCGAAACCCCCAAAATAACAACAAAAAACACTCCATTGGTCGTTGCAGCAATAGCAACCACCAGTTACTAGTCTCCAGGTTTCAGCATGGGACCTAGCTGCTGCTAAGAGTGTATAATGTTGGAAAAATATACACGTTACTGTCTTGTAGCTCCCTAATTAACTTCTTGTGTTTTGGTGATGTAGCTCCTTGATTCCCAAGATCGGTTGACATGCATATGATGAAGTGAATTTTTCCTAGAGTGTCAGATATAGTTACAAAGAATCTGAAAAGCAAAGCAGATGTGTGATGCTATCCTGTAATACAGCAAACATTTTACAAGGAATATAATATATCCTTTCTCTTAACATTAAACATGCAGTGTATACTCTAGTTCTTCTGACAAGCAAATCTCATTGAAGGTTTAAAACATGTCATACAGGGAAAAAAATCATACTTGTAATTCATTTAGTTGAGAGCACAAGGAGGTCTCTTCTGCAGGGAACAGGATGTGCCACTCATATTAGTAATACTTCAAGCACGGTTTTTCTGTTGCAGCCCCTTTTTACAACTACTTAGGGTCTAACATCATTTAGGATCTTTACTAGAGCTCTACCACAGATCCTGCTGCAGTAGTTGAATGGTCTACTTGTCAGACACAGTTACTAATGAAAAAAACCTGATTTATCCTTTTGAGCACTACCTCATTCTCATGGGAATTTTAAAGAACTGTCTTCCATCCTATGTATTAAAGTTAGATAAAGGACAAGTAACATGTCAGTGCTTGCTGAACAGAGTTTAAAGTCGGTGTGCTGGTTTTGGCTGGGGTGCTATGGGGCTGTGTTTTGTACTTGTGCTGAACACAGAGTTGATAATTCAGAGATGTTTTGTTATCGCTGAGCCAGGCTTACACAGACCCAAGGGCTTTTCTGCTTTTCCTAAGTGCCACACTGAAGAGGAATTTGGAGGTGCTTCAGAGATTGGGAGGAGACACAGTTGGGACAGGTGACCCAAACTGACCATAGGGGTATTCTCTATCATATATTATGCTCAGTATATAAAGTGTGGGGAAGAAGTAGGAAAGGGGCAACAGCTGAAGTGATGGTGTTTGTCTTCCCAAATTACCTTTATGCTTGATGAGACCCTGCTCTCCTGGAGATGGCTGAGCACCTGCCTGCCCATGGGACGCAGTGGATTAACTCCTTGTTTTGCTTTGCTTGTGTGCATGGCTTTAGCTTTCCCTCTTAAACTGTTTTTACCTCTATCCAGGAGTTCTCTAACTTTTATCCTTCTGATTTTCTCCCAGTTCTACTGGCAGGGGCGTGAGCAAGCAGCTACTTGGGGCTTGGCTACACTGCAGGCTGGGTGAAACCACAACAGTTGAGGTTTCATTTGCAGATGATCAAGCTAGCCCTTAAATTTAAGGTAAAAATGTCTTCTGTTTTTAAACACGACCAAGGTATCTGGTTACAGAAATGCCAAAGTGGTTTTATTTAAGAAAAATAGAGGATCTATATTTTTGAGGTAGTGATATAATCACAGATAATGCCATATTATTGAAGTAATTGGTCAGTATTTATGGTAATCCTAGCTAAATCCAAACAACAACATAATGATGAATTATTTAGGATATAATTTTATATAAGATATCTGTACCTCTATTCAGTAAGTCTGTATACATTCTTGTAATAGCAAAGTTTAAGAAGTACCAATATATCTTGTTCCTATGTGCAGTAGTTCTTACACTTTTTCCTTATCTGCCATCAACCATCTAATCAGAGATGTCATTAGAAAGTGCAGTGACCTTATATCATGAAAAGAAGTATCCTTATGCTCCTTAAGTTTCATCCTCTTCTCCCTCCAAAAAAATTCTACAAACCCCACTCTCCCAACCTCAAAACCACAGAAAATGTATAAAAACTCTCTCCAAACTCTGATAAAAAAAAACAACAAACAAACAAAAAAAACTTCCACAGTATACAAGGACAAACCTACTTTGTCTGATGCTGATTAACTCACCAGTTTTCCAAGCAGCTTTACTGACTCCAGGGTGCCTAATATTTCTTTTACAGCACAATCTGATGTCTCACCTGGCAGCCTTTATAAGTTAAGCACAAACTAGTTACTAGCTGATGAGCACAAAGATGATGGTGATGCCAAAAAGGAAGAGTGAAATACTAAGTAAAGCTGAATAAACACTGACTAAAAGGTAAGGGAACAAGTTCAAAGAAAACTAGGTAGGGTAGCTAACATGGAAATGCCTGGAGTCAGATAGATGCAGAAGTTTGCCCTCGGAAGCGTAATCACTGTCTATTGTTAGAGTATGAAGCATGTTAAAACATTCTTTTCATCTATAAAAGTTAAGACAAAGAAATAAAAGAGTACTACCCTTCTATGTTTGAGGATTTGAGGGTTTGGCCTCATTACTAAAAATAAAGGGAAATTACACCTTAAGATAACCTAACATTAAAAATTCCAAATCTCTGAACCACTGATAAACTCCATTGATAGGTCTCTAAAGTTAAAGTTGCACACCACAGACTACCGGTCCCCAAGTATTTGAAACAAAATGTCACTGCCACAGAGAAGACTGGAAAATATTTTTGAGGATAATTTTGCCTTATAGTTTTCTTATCTCAGCCTACTCGTTACTCCTTTCTTTAGCACTGCTGGGAGACTACAGGAAAAACTTCATTTCTTATATAATTTTATTATTATATTTAACATCCAATAAATAAAATGACTGTACTTTGCTGCGCTGAAAGTTCCATTAATTCCCAAGAAGAATGCGTTTATGCCTTGCCTTCCAAAATGAAATGCATGTTTTTACAAATTGTTTGGCTTGTTGATTAGTCAAGTTTAAGTTTGGTACAAGTATCAGGCACAGTTAGGCTACACACATCTTTACTGTAGCTACTGGTTGACAGTTCAATATAATCCTTCATGTGCTGTATTCTCTGCAGTTCATTTAATGAAATACTTTATTGTCATTTCAGACTCATACCCTCCACTGCATGTTTTCCTAATATGTGCCCCTTTATAATTCATATTTCTTTCTTCATACATGAAGGCCCTGTGTAAAGTTTCAGAGATTATGAATCCTCCTACTTTATCTCTTAACAGAGGTGTGAAATATTTATCAGATACCATCTGCTTCTTTGCTCCACTATCTCCAGAACACTGTGATTCAGAGCAATAGTAGATAAATGTTATGATTCAGCTTGTATTAAATCACATTATTTTGTTTATGAAGCTCTATAGTAGTCACAGATGAATGACATAGACAACCACTATAACTAAAAATAAAAAGATAACAAGCTAAATTTATGCTGAAATTTCATTCAACTTATAGCAACATCAAAAAGCATCAGGACACTCATCAAGATAGAATTTATATCCTAAATATACCAAGTGTCTGCTAAGACAAAAGAAAATAAACAGAGTTGGCCTGGCAAGTCAGAAAACTAAGAGTCTGATAAGTATCAGAGATTTTACCACCAAAAACCCAGTAATCAAGAACTGTATTCTTATGGTAAAGAATATGCTGTTGACTAATTTCAAATGTTTTAAGTTCAGCAAACCAGCTTACTGATCCAAATTAAATTGTTAAAAAAAAAAAAAATAAAAAGAGAGAAATAAGAGAAATAAAAAGTACTGAGAATGGTTACAAGGAAGACCCTCTGACAGAAGCCAGATCTGAATTTCCAGGACAGCACAGCAGCAAATTTCTGCCAGTTCTAACAGCATGATCACAGGTAACAAGCAGAAAGCCACTTGTGATCAACACATGAAACATATTTATACTGGAGGGTCATAGAGAAATCAAGCCCAGCAGCTGAAATAGTAACAAAAAGAAGCTTATGCTGAGCTTGAAGAATTTTGAAGTACTTTGGATTCAGAACACACAGCCCATTCTCTTAGAGAAAATGCCTGAGAGGGGATTAAAAGGTAATGACTGACAGAATGGTTACTTGATGAGGTGAGCAGATTCCATCCATTGATGTACTAAAAAAGCCCTGTAATGTAATACAAATTATGACAACACCCTAGATCACTGTCATTTTCTTGTGGGGATGATCTTAGTTGCCCACAGGTACATATTCAAGGCATTAAATGAACTGAATTAGAAACCAAGAGAATATATATATATTTTTTTAACGACAGAAAACAATGTAAATAAACTTAAGTATTTCCCTTCTAATTCAGAGATGATAGGCTGCAAAAGACATCTAAGGATTCAGAAAACCTTGACCAAAAAATGGTCCAAAAGGATAGGAAAAAAATATCAAACATATGACTATTCCTGTGGTTTACTAAAGTCACTCTAAAGATGTGATTTTTTTAAATTTTTATTTAGGCAAGAAGGGATTTATTTAAGTAGTCTTAAGATATAATATATTAAATCTTGATAGTTTCAGGCTAAGAACTAACCTCTAAACTTCTGAACTAGCAGAGTTCTGTCATTAAATGATTCATTGGTACCTATTAATCCAAAAGTTATTCAAATGCATAATTTTTTTGCTTCTTAACTTGCCCATTATATAAAAATTACTTATATTAATCCAGAGAAAAGAGAACTTTCATTTTTCTTCAAGCCTATGACACATGTGGGAAAGGTTTCCATTCTGTATGATTTGGAGCATGAAGTATTGCCTATGAGACATAACAAAAGCAGGATATTTTTGTTCTTGTTGTTGTTTATTTGTTTGTGTAGTGAAGGCTGGTATCCTCAGTATGATTATGTATAAAGTACTGTTGTACTCCATATTTAGGTTGTATTACAAGGCAAAATAGAAAAAATATGAAGATAGAAATCAAGCACGGAAAAACTGATGTTTGCAGTGTGTATTAAAAATCTGCGTTCAAAAGCTCTGCACACTGGTGTATTTTCAACAGTAGCTTGCACAGGGCTTTGAACACTTTATTGTACTAACTTTGCTTGTTCTTTTGAACCGGCCCATCACCACAATTATTTCCAGCATATACAATGAAAACAAATGTTCCTCACATTGCTTGTAAATACACAATACCGTTCCTGAGACTGGCAACTCTCTAATTAGCTCTACAGTTTTGTCATTCAGCTCTTAACAGAAGTATCGACTCCCTTAAACCACCGTCTAGAAACCACTGCTCAAATCACTCTAACAAAAACCATGGAACTTTTAGCAATTAATTGCTTAAGCATTGCTTCTTATGAAACTATTTAGTACCTATTCTGGCCCAAAATATTCTATACTATTATCTGTTATAACACTCTTTCCAGTACTAAGCAAATATTACTTATCTGCTTGACTAATATTTATATATGAGGCAAGCAGGAAGTGTAAAATACCCAGCCAAACATAGGAGCTAAGATAAATGCAAGTTACATACCAAAAAGGATTGAAATAAACAAACAGAGGTTTTGCAGCTTCTATTTCTGTAGAGAGGGTAACTCTCCATCACTAAGGGTAACACTTCATCATATTTTACATGAATATATGAAGTGCCAGAATAAGTAAACTGTTTATTCAAGTAAAAAGCACGTATAACTCATGTGGTTGCTATGTGCTATTTCCCGTAGAATCTGGATTCTCCCTGTAGTCTTAACTAAAATAAGTAATTAATTATAAAATAAATTCCCATGTTGATGGAGGCAGAAGGACAGCAAGACATAAACCAGACTGGGGTTTTAGCCCAGCTTTTCAAAGACAGTTGGATAACAAGAAACAACTTACAGAATTAAAAGAAGAATTAAAGAATTTTCTTCTTTTCTGCCATGGCTGCTACAATCTCATTGAAGAATATAGAAGCATAAACTTTATTCTTATGAAGATAATTTAAAATGAAAGCATGAAACAGTGAATGGAGAGTCCACAAGATACATAAAAGTGAATTTTTGAAAGGGGTTCTAGAAATAAATCTCTTATAACCCTGCAATAAATATTGATGTTGAGATGATAATTCAGAGGTAGCTTTTTAAATCACGGCAGCTTAAAACTGTTAAATGTTGGAAATCATGAAAAGCTTAACAGTGTAAGTTGTGGATAGGAGAAATATGAAGCCAACTGTTCTTTCTGTAGCTAAAATCCCAAAAAAAAAAAAGTAAACGAAGGGGCAATATGGATTTTCAACTGCAGTTATTTTTTGAGAAAAATTACATGACACCCAACACTAAAAATGTTAGGTGGGGTTTCAGAGGTACAGACAGAAATTACATCAACATTTCTGACTACCATCTAATAAACTATAGTTTCTCTAAATATCCTTTCAGCCACCCACTAAGGGCCTTGCAGGTAATCTGATGAAAACTCAGGATAATCATTTTTGTTGAATGATTAAAATGAAATGGGATAAAATTAAAAATAAGCTTTAATGCCATCTTCTCTGATGTGAATAATATATCAGTTAGAAATTTGAATAACGCTAAACACAGTGAAGGATGAAATTCTACTGGGCATTTAATTTGAGAGAGGTTTTGATTAATAAATGTTCATCTTTCAGTCCTCAAAGGGTAACAAGTCTGAAGAATAGAACTATTCAAACTGCAATGGAAGGTCTCAAGCAACCAAAAGGAGTGCTAAAATAGCATAAGTATTTTCAAGTCTATTATGGATTGGGAAAAAAAGAAATAAAAATTGCAGAGTACATGATATTTTTGTTCTACCTGCAAACTTTCCTATGTATAAACAGCTTGCTAATGCCCTAGTGGCCACTAGATGTCAACAAAGTCTAACAATATCACGCCCGATTTTAGCTTTTAAATGAGGTGCAGCGCAGACTTGAAGCTATCTTTGTTACAGGTATTTGTACTGATGTACAAGCATGTAAATGCTTGGCTTCATATGAAATGCAATGCAATCCAGTCCAAAATCCAGTCTACTAAATGCAGAGGCAGAATGGTAATAATCCACACACATCAACACTTCCGAGTTCACAAAAGCACTTGTAGCTAATCACTTTGGAAATACAATTTTTGAGGTATCATCTAAGAGTCCAGCAGATGTCAAAATAAGCTCATCTTCCTTGCCTGGATAATTAGCAAACCATACTCTGTGCTCACATTCAGCTGGGAAAAGGCTTGGATAATTATTTTTCTTCTTACTTTAAGATCTGTGCAATTTCATGCAATAAAATCATTGAGATTTGCTATGACCTACCCAGTGTATGCAAATGGACACTTGCAGTTTCCATGCTGTCTTTCGTGAGCACCTTGCTTCTTTATGACACATTTCTGTGTCTCTGAGAGACAGAGCTGAAGCTTATTTTTAGCACTTCTGTGCTAATCAGGGAAACTGGGAGAAAGAGAAATAAAACTTTCCACGTAAGAAGAAAAAAATAAAAAATAAAAAAGCTGAGCACTCCATTCTGAAGGGAAGGGGAGGCTCAAGCTTACACTGCTGAGAACTAGAAAATTAACGACCTTTTTTCTCTTTGAAGTTCATTGGCCTAAATATCAAGATAAGCAAACACGGTGATGACAGTCTCTCACTCACAGCTGCACCAGTTTAATTCATAACAAACCACTCCAGATCTACCTGATGTTAACAGATACCACAAGTGTTTATCAACTAAAATAAGGAGGATACAAATGTGCCACTGCCAGTGCCCATTCTATCTCCCTCCACTTTTAATGACTTCTTTTTAAATCATGGAGATTATGAATAAAATTATTCCATCTTAGACCGAATTAAAGACTGGCAGATTTTCCTATGTGAAACTTCAAAGTATTTTTACAGCCACTTTTAACCATGCAGTTACTAAATAAAAAACCTAGAAAAACTTCTAAAACTGGCATTATGATTCTGGTAGTCAATCAAGTATTCATACAGCAGCTGCTTCAAAGAAAAGCTGAATAGAATCTCTGGGATCCAAATTGTCTAAATTATATCAATTCTGTTCAAAAATTTCATGGTATATTATGATTTCTTTTAATTGTGAAATATTAACATATCCATGCTTTATATTTATTACCAAAGAGCTCAGTCCTCAGTTTTTAATGACAATAGGAATAATAGGATGTGTAAACAATAGTGCATATGCAACTTTCAAACAATGAATGAAAATGTGAGTCATAGATGTCTTTCTTTCTGGACTTTGAAATACTGATATATGGTATTTTATCAGATGAACTTCAGATGAGTATGCTTCAGAGGAAACTCCTCTCCTGCTTTCCTGAGTTTTTTAGCAACTATACTGATTAATGAGATTTCTTTGGAGCTGCAACACATTCAAGTATAGAAGAATCATCACAACTCTAGGGCAAATATCAGGAAAAAACATCACATGACCTGGAAGAGAGAAAGCAAAAAATATGCTGTGAATCTACTGAGCGACTAGTTTGTTTTCTTCTATCCTAATAATTGTTGATGAAATCTAAAACCTCATAGATCTCACTCATCTCTTATAGCTTTTAAACCTCTCAATTTTCTCCATAGAGCCTGACAGTATTCAGTTATCTGTCCAAAGTTATTTTTTGTATATTTTTTTCCAAAATATTTTTTATGTTATTTTTGTCCAAAGTTATATTTTTAATATCTGTCCAAATATTATTATTTGATGATTATCATAACAAAAAAGCCACATTGACTTGCTTCTCCTATACTTCTCTGAGCTCACACAAGGAGTCTTTACTCCTTGGTCCGTTTCATCTGTGGTAAAGTATGAACAAACAACAGTCTTTCTGCTCCCCCCTTAAGATAAAATGACTTGCACTGGCATACCACTGATATGCATTCAGAAGACTCTTCCAGGTACAATTATTTCAAAGTAATGCAAAGCAACAGACTCCAAAAGCTTAGATTAAAATATTTTAGCCAAAAAAAAAAAAAAAAAAAAAAGGAACCTACAAAAGAAGCTTAATTTTGAAACCTTCTCAGTTGTGATTACAATCAATTAATTTTGTAACAAGGTATCCTTTAAGCAGCTCAAATAACTTTGTGGGGATTTGGGTTTTCTTCAGTTAATACTGAAGATGTACTTTCATGAAAGTTGTACCTTGTTGCAGTGTGTCCCAGCCTGTGGTGCCACTGGGGAGAAAACACCAGTGCTACCACACAGGCAAACAGCGAGGGCCAGCCAGCACAGGCATCACCTCCTGGTAATATTGGACCAAACACCAATATTACCTCAAGATTACAAGTACTAAAAGTTTTTAAAAAGAAAAAAAAGTTACACTAGCATGAAGTAAAATATCTCCAAGATAAAAGAATTTGGAATTTCTCACTGCAATGCATTTACTTTAGCAACCTTGAGGGTGAAGGTTCCAACACACAATATATAACAGCTTCTCAGAGTACACATTGATTCTAAAAGACAACACTGATAATTATAGCATAAGAGACTTCCTTCCATAGAAGGAAATTGGAAAATGTGAGGAAGAACATAAAAATAAACTCAAAAAAACCAAACATCTCCAAAAGCCTCTTAAAAGTGAACAGTTAGGAAGAATGAATCTATTTTAGCACCTCAAAGATGATGACAGGGATTGGAAGAAGAGAAAAGGAAGCAGTCATGAAAAGCAGTGCTCATTTTGCTGCAGCTGATATTTTCTAAAGATGATAGAAAGTTTATCCCTTTCATGACAATCCTATGAATATAGAGGGTTACTACCAGCATCTCCTGCATGCTGGTATTTGTACTCCTAAGCCAGAAGACTTTTGTTCTTGCCAAATGGAAGTACAAACCTGTGAGTAATGTAGGTTCTGTTTCAGAAGCAGCTGTAACACCCAGAAAAGAGGGCCATCTTGTTGGCTTGAAATTCAATTGGTCTTAATTCTTCCATCGTAACACTGTTAGTCAGAGCTCTGGAAGGCTGTGAAAGGAAGACCCATTGATATACAAACATACGTATTTGTACATATATAGTGTATATATATATACTTGTAGATACATTTTTCTAGTAACCCATCTCCTTAGAGCAAAGACCTTACATAATGTTGATAAACTTATAGTCCAAGGCATAATTTCCATCTTCAAACAGCCACAGACAACATCACTGTTCTATTATATATGTTTACACACAGGGGAAATAGCAGAGTGGATTAAAAATCCCCTGCTGTATCCATAAGAAAGGCTAAGCTCTGTAAATTCTGTCTGCTGTTTAATTGTCTCTCTCTAAATCACTCGACTGTATGTGATTTTGCACTTGCTGTATATAATTTTTGAATGACCAAGGCTAGCAGATCAGCTTTCATTTTTATATGTGCTAACAATTTTATGCATGCATGTGTGCATATCAATCAACCCATAAAGTAATTGGGACAAAGACAGTATTATTTTAATTATATTGTAAAAGGCTAATTTTATAGTCATGTAAAACTGCTGGATTTCTCAAACAGCCATACAGCATTGCATAATCCCTAGCAATTAGTTTCATCAGGCAATAAATCTTTCATCAGCAAAATAGTACACAGTACCAGGAATGCAGCATTGGAGAACAACGAGATGATGTATATGATGTGGAAAAAAAAAAGAAACACTTCTATTTCTGGTACAAGTCCAAAGCAAGGTGATAAAAATCAAGACATTTACTCCAGTCTGTCTGAGAACCATCCCATGTAAAATAGATTACAATGGATCATATAGTCAATATTTTAACCTGCACAGTGTCTATAAACATCCTGTATCTTTATTGCTATGAATAGTAAGAGCAAATATGACTAAGAATACTTAGATTTTTTCCTTTGTTTGTGTTCATGGTCCCAGTGTATGTGGACCACAAAGTACTGCAGGCAGACTGCCAGAAGGTAGTCAAAAAAAACACTCCGTTGCCTCTCACTATCAACAAATAGGTCTCAAACAGATCTAGACAGCCTCCCAAGAAGAAAACTTTTGACATCTTAGTGCACATCACGTGGAAAGGTAATGCAGTCATATCAGAAGAAAACACCTATCTGTCAAAAAAAGCCATTCAGACTGGCATAAGGTCTGACAAAACTTCCATAAAAACAAATTAGAATTCTTACAGCATAGATAAAACTCCTTTTTTAATCCCTGTTCTTCTCAAACTGTCAGTTTTTGGACTGAGATTTTTTCCTGTATGTCTGTCTGAAAATTATCTTCTAAAGTTATGCTACTGCTTTACTCTAATAGGTCTCTCGATGAAAAAGTTACATAGTCAAGGGAACTCCACACATAGCAAAAGAAAAAAACCTACCCATATTTCAGAGTTATGCTGGACAACTTTGAGTTCAGAGCCAGGAGAATAAAATCATACAGTCAGGTTTCATTTGCTTTTCCTACGTTAAAAATCTTAAAAAACTGGGTTGTATGGTCATCACACCTCTTTCTTGGTTCTCATTGTTTCTAAAGAATAAGACCAGCTTGTGCTCCCTCCTAGTCCCCACCCTTCTTTTTCTAAAAGCGACAGAAAAAAAAATAGGGTTAAGATGAAAGGAAAGAAAGACTAGTTGTCAAGAGGTTAAGGTTGTCTCAGTGTCTCTTACTCATTATTTATCTGTCACTGAGAGACTAAACAAGAAACACAGGCATGAAGCTGCTCAATCTGACTCATCCATTTTTATGTTTATAAAAAAGAGCACGAGGAACTGCAAACAAAATGAGCTGTATGTTCTGTTACACAGCACTGGATACATTTAAGGAGGTTGCTATCATAGAGGGACAGAAAAGGATTCAATAAATTCAAAACAATAACAGATGATACTATGGTTTAGTTTTCAAATTTCTTCTGAAAGCACAAACCAATTACCGTCTGAAACGGGTTGGATGAAATTTTATTTAAGGTTATTACCTTTTCTTATGAGTTTTTTTTTTTTTCTGTGAAGGAGCTCCATCACTATGTCTAAAGAAGGCCAATCTAAATTGCTACTGGTGCTGCCTGTGGATAACATGGGCTCATTATGCATGAGGTCAGCATGGATTTTTTCAGAAACCAACAAAATACTGTGGGTTTTTCCTGCTTGGCTTTTGTATGATAAATTTAGGATGGCCAGCTTAGAAGTGTGACAGCTGTGAAATTAACATCAAAGTATTCAAGAAAATGAAAAGCAAACAGTTTGAAAGGCATAGGATTTTCAGCTATCTTTTAAGAACTCTGTTTTGTTTGCTTTTGACATCTTTACTTACCATCATATGTTTAAAGACCAATGCCTAGAACTCTTCCATGAAAGATTCTTTGTAAAAAGCCAGTGTCTGTGCTATGTCAATTATAAAAAAGATCTGCTGTGCAGAAAAATGTGGGGAAAAATACTGACAACTGTGAAATTTTGGAGTGTCAATCACAAGATAAGTAAATACATCCCTATTCCATTAAATATTAATAACCTCAAAAATAAGTTACAAGAAGATTATTAATCAAGTTATATCAAAATCATGATGAATACAAGTATGCAGAGTTTAGCTTACCTTAGGGGAACGAGATTAATTTGTTCTTGAGAATCCATCCGTAAGTATAGGAACCTAAGGATATCAGAAAATGGTTGTGAATATAAGCCTAAACCATGCCTGACTCCTTTGTTTGTCCCTCTGATGTAAATTTTTATTATGAATTTATGAAATTCCTTGTTATTTGCTTCCTTTCTGTCCTAGGTCATCCTTGATAGACTATTCTCAAGGAAGATGCTGAATATTTTTAACTTTATAATTACCTACTTTTTGATAGAAAAATTACTCTGTCATAATTTAAAAATAAAAAATAAAACAAAACCTAAATCAAATATTTAGATAGCAACAGTTTTACTTAAACAAAAGAATTGCCAAACAAATAAAAATCTAGAAAGCAAGATACAGCAAGAAATTGGGAATATTACCCTGAATAATTGGTCATGCTTCTATTGCAGAAGCTCTTGCTGGCTAAGAGCAAAGCTTATTTGATTGAAGGTTTTCCTGTAGACTGCCTTGTGCTATCTTGATATACAGAAAAAAAATGGTAAAAAAAAAAAAAAAGCCAGTTCAAAAATAAAGTCCTATACACTAAAATTATTTAAATATTTGTTCTACCCCTGTGGCAAGAGTACCAAGTCCCACCTTGGCTGATACCTGGTGGGCCCGGTTGTGGTAGTTACACAATTACCTTTCTGCATCTCCCTTCCTGCTCCCAACAGTGTAGGGAAAAAGTGCATATTGCCTTGGTCAGCAGGTTGGACCTCCTGCCAGTGAGATGCCCTGGCCCAGAGAAGTTTCTGGACCATGACTGTGTACAAAAATGATCCCCAAACCAACCAGGACATAAATGGGTCCTCTGACAGAAATCATGTGCAATTTTCCTTAGAATACCAGTTCTGTGATGGGAAACTTCCCCTTAAGGCTGGGATGCATTCAAGAAGACTTCCAGGGACTGAGTGCCTTCATCCCTTTTCCAGATGAGTGACTGTTTCTAATGGGCACCTGTGAGTGATCCTTGACCTTTCCGGTGAAGTGAACCCACCTTCTGGATACCCCTGAGGGAGAAGCCTCCCATGTATGTAAGAGTGCAGGTGCACTTTGGGTCATCGTTCTTGCCCTTGCAGGAACAATATCTCTGACTGGTAACACTGAACTTGTAACTGCTATGGAGTGTGACCATAGTTACCCTTCCATTTGTTAGTTTTAGCCATTAGTTTTTGGCTGCCAATTTATGTTTGTTCGAGTGTGTTACCTTTATGAAGCTCTTTTTGTGTTTGTCCATGATAGAACCCCTTATATAATGGGAAAAATTTCTTTTAAGGACCCCACAGTTGAATGTTCTATACATGAAAATAATGCTTTGAACTTCTTTAGAATCAGTAAGACAAACTACCACAACAAATTAAACAATGACTACATGGAAGATACAAGATTGATTATTTTTGTCCCTTGTCTCATTGAGTCACAAAATTATCATAGGGATGGAGCACATCTCCTGTGAGAAAGGGCTGAGAGGACTGGGATTGTTCAGCCTGAAGAAGAGATGGCAGCCTTCCAGTACCTGAAGGGGGCTGACAAGAGCGCTGGGGAGGATCTTTTTAGAAGCATATAGAGATAGGGGGAAGGGTTTCAAACTAAGAGAAGAGTTGAGCTCATGACTGGGGGTACTTTGTCATGGCCAAGATAAGGTGCATTTCCAAAGGCAATTCTTTCCTTATATAATCAACTAAGTTCTGAACTGTCTGCGTAGAAGTGATCCCTACTTGAAAGCTCCAGAAACACTGCTGCTGGAGTAGGAGATTATAGCTGTTTTCTTTATTAGTACTCTAAGTCATGAATTTCTGAAGTACACTTACATGTTAAGTACAAACTGAACACCAACCTCAGGCTACAAGAAGTTCAAAATGATGCTTAGAGGCAATGTTAAAAACACCTTGGAGAGCCTAATTCCTAGAATGATTGGGAAGTGAAAAGAATAACTTGAAAGTGTTAGAGAAGAAAATGTTTCCAGAAGTGACTATACAGCACAGAGGAGCACACTCTTTGGGTTTTGTCTGCAAGCTTCACAGTGCAGCTACCCAACGCTCTTGGCCTTGGACTAAGAGGAGGTTGCAGCGACTTTGGGTGAGAATAACCTTCCAGGCCAAGCTACTCCAGAAGACCTTTGAATTGATCTTTTCATCATAAAAGCTTTACTGATATAATACCTATTGAATGGCACATTTATCTTTCTTGTAAGGCTATAATTCGAAACATACAGATCAGATTATTGCCTATTAGGAGTTATTAGCCATTTGCTAATGCCTAGTGGAGCATTAATTAATTACAAATAAAAGCAACAGAAATACACAAAGGACCAGCAAATTTCTGATCTGATCATTGTTAGTAGTTTAGTCCAGGTTTTGAGTCATTAACACAGTACTGGATAAAGAGTAAGAAATCCGTGTCTGGATGAACATGCAAGCCAGATAAAATTAACCTTCTGCAAAGATCCTAGATGGCAATGGAAGAATAACATCCTCAGGACATCTAAACTTGTCAGATTTTGCCATTAATCTAAAGGTAAAACTCTGACTTTCCAGAGGACCTGTACTTTTTCCACTGATGTCTGATGGACTGAGATACTCTAATTGAAAGACAGCAAAGCAGGTTTTAGATATGGGCACAGGATCTAGAAGTCCAAGGATTTCCCACTTAGTCATGGGTGTGTCAGATGGGCTGAGTTAGGTCCAATAAAAATACAGAACTTCTCAAGAGGGAAAATGTTGTACTACTGTATCCCTTTAAAAGAATAGGGAAGGAATATGTGACATGAGAAATTGAACAGAACACCGTACTTCATGCCTTTGCAGCCTACTACACCACTCTCGAAAAGAAGTGGGACAGGGTTTGGGAGGATAATTAGTAATCTGTATCTTTTATAATGGAGCAGCAGTCCTAATAAACACACAAGACTGGCTGTTTTAAAGGGACATATATTAGATCCTACACTTAATCATCATGTTGGACTGCTGAGTCAGAGGGAGCATCTGACAAATTTAATACTGAGGTCAGAGACTTTAATAACGTAAGTACTATGGACCAGTGTGTCAGTACCATATAACATTGAGAAACACTGCCACTTGTCAGATATTTCCTTTCTGGATGTTTTTATTTTTGTTGTTGTTGTCCTGAAGATGCCAGTGTAGATGATTCCATTAATGCAAACTCACCTTTTTGAAAAGGTCATCTTTCCATTTGAAGTCAATCTTCAAGTTGATTTCTTTGCAATAGTGGTCCAACAGCAGTCATTCCCAGACATTTCAATGGCATTCCAAGTGGCATTCTAAGTGGCATTCTATTGACTACTTAACAAAACCTACTTAAAACAAACAATAAATGAAGCTTAATGAGAGTTCCAGCTCTCAGATTTCCTGTGCAATTCTGAATTTTCAGCAAGTATGCAACAGTTCTCCATTTTATTTTTTTAAACAAATTTTCTCAGTCTCCTTTTCAAAATGTGCATGCATATAGCATACAACATTATACATTAAAATAAACGTCCTACTTTTATGAAATAATATTTTCAATTTCATAGTAAGCAATTGCATTGCAAACATTCAAACTCAGAATACTGAAGTATCTGGTAGTATTATCTGTATCTGTCTAACAATTACACAAAATGAAAAAAATGGACCTTATTACTGAACTTCCACATTTCAGTTTCAAGTAGAATTTAGGTTTAGAATTTTTTCTGTAGTACTCCACGATTCTTGGAAGAAGTACTGATACATTTTTGCAATGTTTCTTTCAATATGAAAGGAATGTGTTGACATAAAAAAAAGTGTCGGACATGCTCAATTCTTTATCTGTTGAAGTCATATTCAGCTGATTGGCACCAGTGGTCCACCTTTCAGAGTGAATATATTTTATTCTTTCATATTCATGAATCTAAACCCAGAATACTTAAAGATACAGTGCACATTTATTTCTCAGAAAAAGCAAATGAAAATCTAAAAAAAGTAATAATTTTTCTAACACCTCATTGCCTTTTAGAAGCTGACTGTAGTGATTATATCACATTAACATACTTGGTTAATAGAGCTAATTATTAACATAAGCCACACTCATATGTACCTTCAATCCTATTCTATCCAATTTCTAAGAACCTACAATTGCAGACAGAAAATTAAACAAGCTTATTAAAAATGTTTAATATTATAAATTAGATGAGTAAGTGGAAACACATTGAATGTACTCCATGATGCACACATAAACAGAAAAAAAATCTCAATGTAATATATGCTGCACAAGAGATACAGCAGATAATAATTCTTGTGAAGACTTCTATAACCTATATATTTGAGATTTGGAAAGTAAAAATAAAATATCACAAGAACATGCAGACATGAGTATTTACAAATACTAGCTTTTTATTAGAGTAACATATGTAATGAGTGCTCTGGACTATAAAGAAACAGAAAAAGAAATACTGCTTTGTATTCTACCTAAAAATCTTAACTACTGCTCAACAATCTCAACAGAGTTTAGGTATTTAACTGAATAAATCTTCTAACAGATAAAACTCAAAACATTTTACCGCAACTTGAAATTTTTCTCACAGAACTACTACATATTCCTTTGTAATGTTTGTGAAATGCTAGCTTTCACTTTTATTGCTAATATAAACTTTCCACTTTAAACCAGAAATCAAACTGAGTTCTCAAGCCTTGCCTGGTCAATGACCCAGTAACACTGAATTTTGCTGCATTCTCTTTTTCCTTCTTCTTTTGCCCTCCACACCTATTTAATGGTGTATTCCAACCTTTTAGAGTCTTGTATCCAAACAGATTTTATCTCCATCACTGCAGTGAGGAGGAAGGTAATTATTCACCAAATGAATATTTTATTATTTTCTAGACAAATAAGCACAATTCTAAGACAGATTAATGTCTAAATTGGAATTTAAGTAATATTGCAATGTTTATATTTCAGTCAAAAATTGCTATTCAACATCTTTTTTGCTATCAGTAATAATAAGCAAAAAAAGTAAGTTTTGAACCCTTGGCTTCTCTTTTGATGTGTATGTATACCTCAAGGAAGTGCTTATCTTTTTAAATGGATTAAAAGAACCCCAAACAACAAAACTTACTGTCCTCTCAGATGGTGTAACCAAGAAACTTGCAAATAAGCTACCTTTAAAAAATCTGTTCTGATATTAATTTCATTCTATACCTTATTTCTGTACCTATGATATTGAGTAAAGCTCAGAATCTCTAATTGCATCTCAGAGAGAGTGTTGCTGATGGCACTCAAGGTATTTAATATCAAGAAGTCTGTGTTCAAAGATTTCACCTGACGATTCATCAGAACTACACTGAGGCTGTACAACACTTGCCAATATATTTCTGACAGGTGATTTACTTGTTAAAACTCACATGAACAAATAAGAAAATTATTATGTCCTAATTATAGTCAAATTTCAATGTAGATTTTTTTTTTACTTTGTAGTGTTTCTCTTTGTCATGTGAAGTGTTTTAAAGTCCTCATCTCCTTGTCTTTGTTAATTTTATATCTCTTTACAGATTACCAAAATTGAAATACAAGGTAATCAGGTATGGATAATAGATTCTAAAATTAAATATTTGGTTTATAGATAATGAGATCTTAGCATATATTATAAGTAGATGTAATTACAAAATAGAAGAATATGAGAACTATCAATAGCAATTTACATTCTTCAGGCAGCCAGTTTTACACCTAATTATCAGCAAAGAATAATTCTATGATTACATTCATTTTGAAAATGCTTTGCTAGATTTTTAATAGGGTCTCCAAAGCTGACTGATCACTTTTATTTCATTGATTTCTTCTTTTTTTTCAAAGTGTTAGGAAAATATTTTTTTGTCATCTGTAGGAAGTTTGGCTGGGAAAGACTTAAACTTCATAGCTGCTCATATGGGGTTATGTTTTGGACTTAAATCTAAAAAGTACTGATAACACACTGATGTTTAATCCATTGCTGAGCTCTACTTCCACACCATTAAGGTGTTTTGTACTTTTCCCACCATCCAACCAGAAAGGAAGCTGGAGGTGCACCAGAAACTGGGACCTTCTTTTGCATTGAATAGCTGATCCTAGCTTCCCAAAGAGTTATTCCATACCATGTTATGGTGTCCTGATTTCATCTGGGATGAAGTCAATTTTCTTCTTAGCTGGAATAGTGCTTTGATTTGGATTCAGAACAGTGTCGATAATACAATGATGCTTTGGTTGCTTTTATGTTTGATATTTTAGTGCTTACTCTGAATCAAGGACTTTTTAGTGTCTCATGTGCACAAGGAGCTGTGGAGGAGCATAGATGGGAATCTTCCTTTCCTGGAGCTGGCAGGACACCTGCCTGATGAAAGGAAGTAAAGAATTAATGACTTGTTTGGCTTTGCTTGCATGTGTCTTTTGTTTTCCCTATTTCACTGTTTTTATCTCAACCCATGATTTTTCTCACTTTTACCCTTGCAGTTCTTTCTCCCATCCTTTTGGGTTGGAGTAAGTGAGTTGCTGTGTTAAACCACTTAATTATCAGATGGGGTTAAACCACGACATCAATTTGTCTGTAATTTTTGGACATTCAGACAATTAGGAACTGTATGCTCCTGTGCATTTTGCTTTGCCTGTATTTTTTTTCTCCACAATCAGAAGCATTGCATAGAAATATAAATTTGAATAAGGACATCATCTATTCATTCATATTATATAACAATTTTGGTTCACAGTTGCTTTTAATCTGATTATCTGGTTGCACTGCACTTTGCCCTAGTGTACTTAGTGAAAGCACGCCAGATATCAGAATATAACCAAATATGTCCCAATGGTGTCATAGAGTACTCATAGTCCAGGAAATACAGAATACTGAGGCAGCAAAACATAAAAGAGTTTGTTAAAGGATCTACTACCACATAAAACATCCTGAGAAAACAACATTAGCTTCTTGGAGCAATTCTATAAACCCTGACACAACAGTTGAAATTATGTATGTTATCCTAATCTCTTTTTTCTTAAGAGAAATGTCATGACATTAGTCTCTCTTATTTGACTTTAACAAAAACCTTGATAAAAATAAGCCTAGCTTCTTCTCATTTTTGCTGTACTCAATTCACGTCATATTTGAAGATTTAGGATCCTTATAAAAACCATTACCATCTTCTGTCATTTCCTCTCTTTGCTCTTCCACCTGCACTGGTCCTGTCACCTCTAATGCCAATACAAAATAGCTCATGCAGAATTGGCATGATGAACCTTGCTACTCAACATCTTTTAAAAGCAGGGACTACTCATGAAAACGACAGAAATCCAGCAATAGTTGCACCCAAACTGGGGCCCAAGCTGGATTGCAGCAGGCATTTAGACAATCCAAAGAGAATATGTGACTAGACAGAACACTTCCTTTGATTTGTGAATGACAGCACACTGTTGCACGAGTCCTTGCTAAGAAAACAGAAACATGACAAATGCAAGGCAAGAAGTATTTGAATTAAAAACTCCAACATACAGATTCTGTTGTACTTAAATTGGCCGCTTGTACAACAGCATGTCATTAGTACTAGTGAACTATTAAAACCGAACAAATCAATTGTTGTGTTATTCCCTAAAACTTGTTATTAATGAGATAACTTGAGGCTTACTTTTTTGTTGAATTCAGTTTAATTGTTTTGCCAGTTGATCTTTGTGTAAGAGACTTAAGATGATCTCTATCACATAATCATTAATATTGTTGTACTTACATAAAAGATTGAAGGTTTGAGAGTGCCATAAATTAATCATAGGGAAGAAAAAGAACTTCTAAGAGTACAGCCTAGATAGACTTAGGGATGAAAATGTAGTAAAAGGCACGTAGAAACTTAGCATCAATCAAAAAGTTTGATCAGAAACCAAATTTTTTGAGATATATGAGAAAATTTGAACAAACATGGTTGTTTGGACAAATGATAAAAATATACTTTTTCTATGGAAATATTTTAATACCAATTGCACATCAGCAGTATCCAACTTAGATCAGCTCTGCATAAAACATACATCGTGAACAAGTTTTCTCCCAACAGGCATTAAAAATTGTTTGAAGTGAAAGCATTTAAAGCATCTTCTGATATTCCCACACAAATTCTAAAGTAATATAGGTATTCAAATGTATTTTCACATAAAAGTTCAAGGAAAAGATAATTTGAAGGATAAAACGCAGATAAAATATTTTTAGATTTGTAGTACTTGGAATATATAAATACAATCAGAAGACAAATGAACTAGCAAAATGCATATTTGCTCCCTAAGTATATATCTTTGATTATTTGGAATTTTATAGACAGGCTAATACGTTTTTAGCTCACTTCACTCACAAACACTTTGTTAACCAAATTACATCAAGGCAAGATAATTCTAAACTAAGATCTGACTCATCATTTGATTAAGTGGTTAAAAACATATTGAACTTTTAAAAGTAGCTATTGCTCAAGAAAACATTGATACTTACACTACTATTCCTTTAAAATATAATCATTACACATGAAAGTCAACCTTTTTTATCTACAACATATGCAATTTATACTCCAAAAGGAAATTAGTCAAGCGACTAAAATGTGCATAGGAAAAGCCATCTGCACAGATAAGGATTTTTTCATTTAAGTGATCACAAAAATGACAGCCCCTGAAGTGTCTTTCTGCACATTGAGAATTATCACAGACTTGTTCAATCATCCTCTGCGATGCTGAACAATATACTTGTTTTTATACGAGCCAGTGAGATCTATGGCTTGTGTTTAGTACTCATTTTAAAAGGTATTAAAGCAGAGCCAATCATTCTACATAAGATGAAGAGATAGTTTAGGAAGAAAATGTGATGAAATGGTAACAAAAAAGGGCCTTTGTTAACCACAAGATGATAAGAAAAATACTTCAACAATAAGTAAGATATCAATTTGTCAAAACTAAATTATAAGAGCTGTTGAACTGGAACCTAATACATGGCTAATAGTAACTGTGACAGGGAAAATAGTGTCTTCTATTAAACTGTTAGAGATATGTCAGAAATTTCATTGCTTATTCAACATTATTGGATGAGTGTAGATAAACAAAATAAATGGCAGAATTTTCTAAGGTTTCCTTAGTTTATTTGCCTGTCCCTGCTTCACTTTGTTACGCCTACTCAGCACAATCTTAGTAAACTTTTGACCAATAAGACTATTTCACCCAGCCTTGACAAAGCAATAAAGACCACAAATGAGAATCAAATTCCCGCAGGCTTTGTAGAGACAGAGCAAATCTCTGCAGTGGGAAATGCAAGGAGAATACAGCATACAATGCACACAATGTTTGTCAACAGATATTGGCCATAAGGACATGCTGATCTACAGTGGCAAACTCATTTTTGTACTCTGTCTGATGGTAGATGGTACAAGTCTGAGGAACAGCCAGGATTCAATGAAGGGAAGAAACCCTACAGTATATAGAGCACATACCCATAGGAAATGACCTGTTATTAGTGGAACTGTTTTTAAAGGATGTTCTTTCTGCTAGGATCTGAATAAACTACTACTGACCTCAACAAAAAATGGTTTGGGGAAGAAAGAATGCTTTTGGGGGAGCAGAAGACATGGCATCAAAGCATAAAACACATGAGAGATTCATATATCCTGAAGTACGACCATGTATCAGTTATAAAAAATACCTTGCTTATTGCTTTCAATAATGGAAGAGGAAGAACATTAAGGGGGCAAAATTAAATAAATTTCAGAAATCCCTTAATATTGTCATTTCATTTGCACTAGTCTCTCACTGCAATTTTTCACTTTGACTTTCTGAAATCTGAAAAAAGAAGTTCCGCTTGAAAATTATGCCTTAGATAAAAAAGGTAGTTTTTAAAAAAATGAGGGGGAAATAACATGCACTCTAGCAAAAAACAAATTCTGGGTGGAGGAAAATAATTCATCTACAGAGAAAAAATATTAAGCTTTAACTGACTTGAAAAACTGTTTTTAAATCAAGTTGACAGCAGAAAAGTTACCATTCTCAGTGTTATAACTGTGAATCTAACTATGCTGACATGAAATACAAAGCCTTTAAAATTAATAAAAATAGATCATCTGAAATTTTTAAACATTTCCTTACAAATTATCCTTTTCAGTTAAGCAAGAGAGGAATCAATCTGGGAGAAGGCAATTTTGTCACACAAGCCAAAATTCATTCCGGAGTGGAACTTGCCAAAAAATTATCAGCTGAGATAATTAGTAGGTACTTACCAACTTTCTACTGTCAATTCTACCAATGCCAAGTCTGCTAGTAATTTAAATATTTCCTAACATAAGAACCAATACACTAATTCTAAATACACAAACATCTCTTACAGTTATATCACAGCAGTCTTAATTGCATTAGATTACATTCAGTTGTCTGAACAGTCTCACATTTCAATGTTATATATAGAAATAATTGTAAGGATATTTTTCTGACTTGAAAATTCATTCATATTACTAATACATGCAGACAATCCTTTGAAGGAATGTCATTTAATCTCATTTCTCAATTCATTTTGAAAGAATTTTTTTAATATATCTAAAAGTTTGGGGTCTTTTTCAGTAGGTAGAAGCAACCGTTCAGAATCTGTCATTATCAACTGCATTGTTGCTACTAAGAAAATCCTTTACTCTGATGGTGGCTAATTCCCACTAGACAGAGAAGCTAACAGAGGCTCAGCCTCATTCCAGACCCTATTACAAAGCACAGCCTTTGAAATATTATCATGGTCCTTGAGACCTGGAAGTGTAACTTTTCTTCATATGCCTTCATAAAACTTTCTGCTACCTACACAGAGGTTTAGCTATTTGTTTATCAAGGAACCCAGACTTTACAGAGCTCTGGTGTAAAACCGCATGACATTTGCCCAGGTTTCATTAAAATTTTAAATAGTGAGAAAAAAAGTCAAAATTTTTGAAAGATAAATAAGTTAAAACTCCAGATAGAGACTAAAATGACTGAGATGGGATTGTTAGTAGCTAAAAGATGCTGGAGGTAAAGCAAAACCAAGGTACGGTATAAAATAGTTTAAATAAATGGGGAGGTTAGTTGGGAAACACCTGGTCAAGTCATCACCCTCACGCCTGTTGGAATCCAAAATGCAGAGAATAATTCTCTGCATGGTTTAAAGGATCCAAACCCCCTGACAAGTACTACTTTAAACCTTTGTCCATAGAAAGGGCTTCCTAGGCTTTGAGATGAGACAGAATTATTAAGAATGTAAATTAGGTAGTAGCATAATATGTAGTTTATCACAGGGTGAGAAATGCAGATTTTTGGGTTTTTTAGAATGGTAAGTAGATGAAGACAAAATGGAGGATCCTTGTGGTTTTTAGGTTCCTCCTTCTTTTTCATTATTCTGCAGTGTTTTGGTCACTAAATGATTGGTTAGAATTTGCCGCAGTACATTGTTACGTGAATAGAAGTTTAGTTAGTAATTGGTAGAAAAGTAGAAATAAGATACGTTCATGGTGATTATTTGGTAAATTATCTTTAAGAGGACCTTGATTCTGTGTGTTAGAGACTTTTTGGGCACTTTGGTGTCCTTTCTATTTCATGCTAGGCTGGTGTAAATCCTGGTGTGCAGAAATTGCTGATAAGGGAAGAATAAACAACCTGGAGAATGAGTGCAACCAAGAGTCCAGTTTGTTTTTTACTTAACAAGGACTTAAAGGACAAGCCTCCCCTATCAGGGGAGAGTCACGTGGGAGTAGAACTCTTAAAATGCCTAGCGGCCAACAGCAAGTCCCAAATGTTTAGGACTCTGGAGACAGACCTTCTAATCCAGTCAAATGCAATAAAACCTCTCTAGGTAACCTACTGTTGGTGGTGAACATAGAAATGTTAACCAAATTGCTCAATAACCAGGGCCAGGAGCAATGGGCAAAGCCAACCCTCCATAAAAAGTCCTTCTCAACTCTGTTCACACAAGTGATACAGAAGCCCAGACAGACCACATTAGGAAAAGGGTGTCACCATGTTCTAGCTGTGGGGTGTGCCTTGCTCTTGTGCCATTACCTCAGAGCAGCAGTGAGCACCCCTTTGGGAGTAATGCCCGGGCAGAGGAGCTTCTTTGTTTAGCACTCCAGGAGGAGATGTGTAGTTTGAGAGATTCAAGAGACTACTGGAATCTCACTCTACCTTCCCTGGGACAAGCCCAGCAGGGACACAGGATGTATGATATGGAGGATTCCCTATTCCCTCTCGCCCTAGCTGGACGTGGTGGCTTAAGGAATAGGGGGAAACAGCAATAAGCTCCTGCTCCATGCAGAAGACACATCTTCTCAAATGCCCTTGAGCAGTATGAGGCACTGCAAGTGGGCCTGAACAATGATGAAGATGACAGTCCATTTAGGTTGGAGTAGTTGCCATAATAATGTTGGCCTACACCCTGCTTCAAAATCACTTCCATACAGAAAAATAAGACAGGTCATTGTCATAGGAGACTCTTTTCTAAGGGGCACAGAAGGCCCAAAGATCTGACTGGATCCATTTCTCAGACAAGTCTGCTGCCTCCCTGAGACATGGGTTTAAAAAGTGATGAAAAATTTCTACCATGGCACGGCCCTCACATTATTATCTATTATTGTTTTTTAAAGCAGGAAGTGATGACTTGCCATAATAAATCCAAGGGCAATCAAGAAAGGCTTCAGGGCCTAGGTATGATGGGTTAAGGAATCAGGAATACAGTGTTCTCCTCTATCCTTCCAGTTGTAGGGAAAGATGAGGGAAGAAACAGGAAGAGCCAGCAAATCAATACTTTACTGGTGTCACTGGCAGAATTTTGGGTTTTTTAATGACAGCTCAGTCTATATAACACCAGCCTTATGGGCAACAGACAGTGCTCATAATTTTCAAAGAGGGAAAAGGATCTTCACACAAGGGTTAGCAGACCTCACTGAAAGAGCTTTAAACTAGTTTTGAAGGGTAAAAAGGGGTAAATCCAGGCTAACTAAAGAAAATACATTCTCTTAGTCATATAGTCTAGTTTTGAGTAGTCATGCAAGGAGCAGGGAATTGGACTTGATCCTTATGGGTCCCTCTCAGTTTGGGATATTCTCTGATTCTATCTGAAATTTTGGCCTAAGGGGGTGTGGCAGCACTGTGTGCTTGAATCTGCACTCTGCTAAACCTATTACATCAATGGGAGAAATGTTAAGGTGTTCAATATATTTATAATTGAGTTTGAATAAATGAGCAAAATAATTGAAAAAAAAAAAGTTTCCATTGCTGTAAGAGAGTGAACCAGATAAATTTAACCAGGATAAATATCAGCATGGGAGCAATGAACAATGCACAAAGAGGCAAACAGAGAAATTGCCAAGAAATTATTTGCATTATCTCCATCCCTCTCAACTCTCTTTTCCCAATCAACACACACACTCCTCTTCTCTTAAAAAAATCAATAGTGGAGATATTAACAACACCAAAGGTTCAGACTTGGGCAGATCAAAACAGCATATGTAAATAGATATGTATGAGATATTGGTGTCAGTATGATGCATGCTAGTTTCCAGAACCAAAATAGAGAAATAATTTTGAAGAAAATCAATACAGTAGGTAAAGTTGGTCATTTAATGCTTAGGTTTGTCAGAATATGCCAAGACAAGAGCCCCAGTAAAATTCTGCTAACAGCCAGATATCTGTATTAAGCAGCAAAACAGAAGATATCCTGACTCTTATTCTCTAAAACATATAGTAAAACCCACTATATGTAGGACTCCATAGGTATGTTAAAAGAGTCCTTGCATACTTTAAGAGTTTTCTATTATTTTCCTAAATTAATGAATTAATCATTAATAGGTAATTAAAACATTACCTATTGTTCAACTAGTTTCACACACCTACCAAATCTTCTAAACAGATATTCCCAAGAGATTCTAATTTGAATTTCTGATGAAGGTTCTGAAGCTGAAACTCTCTCTCCAACTCACACAATCCCCAATTCTCTAAGCATGAGAAAATGTTCTATCCAAATTTTATGCTATCTCATTTCATAATATGTAAAGTAGCAGGTCGCAAAGAAATCCAAGTAATTTTCAAGGAAGAGTTTTGTGATGGCTTGTATGTAATACATACTGTGGAGCTAAGAATTGATCGTCTAGTACTTACTTTAAGAGATCAACAACAGAAATTATTACCCTTATTCCAATTGTTATTGTACAAAGCAACTCGTTCAAATTACTACAAGATATCCTCAATGATACAATTAAATTTTTTTCGCAAGAAAAAACAACTGTGAGTTTACCCCTCTGTTTTGGTGTTTTTCTTACCCTTCAGGGCCCTCTGCCTCCTAAAGTGGAGCATTCCAGTCCCAAGCAACAAAAGTGGAGGTAGCAGTGAAAAGGCTTCACTGTCTCAGATCTTTCCCAGTAGAGATCCTGTGTTTACTGTAAATGAAAGGCATTTCCTCCTTTTCAGTCCTAAGCCGGTGTAGATTTATTTTCATACCTTTCCTCAGAAATTCTTTGCAGCCTTCTCCAGGTACCCTGGGAAGCATGGCTAGTCACCTCCAGCCACTGGGAAAATCCAGGTTGGCTTGATCACACAGCAATGACCACCACTGCTACAGCATCAGAACAACTGGTTTTGCACAGCCCCACTCACCCCAAAGACATAAGAGTCACCCTCCAGCAGCCAGGACAGCCAATTCCACCCTTACAGGGCCCAGGTCCCAGGTCCCACAGGCTCCAGATCCTGCCAGACAGGGTACTGGGAATTAGCAGGATTATGCTAGTGATGATAAAAAAATTAACATTGGCTCTGCTGTGTGCAAATCCCATACTTCCATTTTGTTCTTCAGAAACATTATAGGTTTTCTGCAATCTCAGTGGTGCCATAGCTTGACAAGAGCACTGTCTGCAGCCATTCCTCATGTGGCATCACAGCAAGCACATTTTTAAACTGTGCTTTAAAGCTTATTTCTTATTAAACCTTTTCACCAAAATAAAATTCCCAGACTTACCACATTTACGGAAGCCTTGTGGAAGGAAAGAGGATAGTTTGCTTTCTCCTTTGAGGCAGACAAAGCAGAAGTGAATTTGTAGGAGGGTAGGTCTTATATTAAGGACAAGGCATCATAAAACATGTCAAGAGCACTGTTCCTGTGTAATTTTTAGCATTTTCAATACCTTTATAGTTGAACATCCTAACACAAATGGCTTTATATAATGTAACTAATATTTTTGAGTGTTTTAAGAGAGTATTTTAGTACTGGGCAACATTGGAAATAAACCCAAGCATCACTGAATATAGTTTTTTACAAGTTTAGGGACTCAAAACTGCTTTTTGATGCCAGTAACAGGTACAAAATATACTGCTAGGAGTTTAAACCAATGTCCTCTGACCTTAAAGTAAATGCAATAGCCTTTTATCTCTGGATAACTTGTCAAAAATTCATCTACGACTTCAATACCTCTAAAAAGCTCTCTGAAAACCATCACCACAAACCAACTTTAAAACCAGTTTGCAACAAATCTCAAATTAAAATTTAATAGATATCCCAAATAAACAAAGAAATAAACAAACAGCCTACTGTTTTTATGTAAGCTACATAGAAACTCTTAGTACTAGGGGGATGATAAGTGAAGAATTTTCGTTGTTTCAGGGATGTTTTGTTTACAAACAACTTTGGAATGGGTTTTATAAAAATGTCTAGAAGACTACAGTAAACGTTTTACAAAACAGGTCTCAACACTGAATCTTTAATAGAAGATGCTTGATAGACACTGACCACAATTTATAAATTACTTTTCAGTATAGTCCACGGCAAGGTGCTGGTGGGCGAGAGCCCCGGGGAAAGGCTGGGCAAGGGAGGGCAACACGGGCTGAGCCAGGGGAACCGAGCGGGAAACAGCGCTGCGAGCCCCGAGGGGACAGCGGGAGCAGGGCCGGGGGCAGCACAGAGCCGGCAGCGATGGCCCCGCGGGCCGGGACAGAGCCCGGCGGGACAGCGATGGCCCTGCGGCCACTGGGACACAGCCCGGGGCGGGACAGCCATGGCCCTGCGGCCACTGGGACACAGCCCGGGGCGGGACAGCGATGGCCCTGCCGCCCGGGAAACACCTGGGAAAAGGGTGAGGAGGAAGGAGCAGCAGAGAGGAGAAGCTATGGACTGACCACAGCCTCCAACTTTCCACCTCCCGACGCTGCTCACTGGAGGGGAGGAGGTAGAGGAGCCAGAAATATAGGAGTGAAGTTGAATTTGGGAAGACGGGAGTAACAGGGGACTAAAGTGGGTTTTTTTGGTCTTTGTTTCACACTATCCAACTCTATTTTAATGGATAATATATTAATTTATTTTTTTTTCCCCAAATTGAGTTTGTTTTATCGGTGATGGTAAGTGGTGAGTTTCCTGTCTTTATCTTGCCGTACCACCTTTTCAATCCTCTGTCTGGTTGAGGAGGGGGACTGAGATAGGATTGGGCGGGGTGATGGACAAGGTCAACCCATCACATCAACAAAGTTGACTACAAGATAGCAACGTTTTTGCACACTAAACAATGCATTGCAGTCCATTCTCATAGTCCAAGTTGCCACAATCACACAGAAATTATAAAAAGCTAAGTAACATGAATTCTTTTTTCCCTCTCTGATCTAATGAAAAATTTTAACATTTGTAATAATTCAAAGCTAATGTATAACATATCTAATTTAGGTACTGTATAAGGCAATGGCTTAAGGGCTATAAGACTGGAAACTTTCAAGTGTTCTCAGCATTAGCAAGCAATTTCCAGGAGACTATTTCTAGGGAATTTAACAACTATAAGAGAAACTACTTTGATTTTAATGAATCATTTATTCAAGTAAAACCAGGCAGCAACAACACAACCTGAAGAAAGAGTGGGGTAAGTGGTGTCCAAGCAAAGGGAATGAAAATTCTTTATCATCTGTGACACTACAAGTCTTAGAAAACCATCAGAGAAGTAGTTTTCTTCTTGAAATAAATATTAGAAGTAAAGCTATGCAGCAGCAAATAAATATCTAAAGATAGAAAAGGGGAAGAGTGCAGGGTGAAAACTACCCTATATGATTCATATACATCTATACATAGAACAGTTGAAACACATCTGTAAAAGATAACTTACCTACCTCCTTAATAATAAAACCCTGGAAAGCCTGGAAACATTCTAACATTTTAATTTGCTTGGAATTTTTTAAAGATCAACATTGAGCTTCAGAAGATGCACCTTTCCAAAGGAAGTTTAAAATTTTCCGTCAGTGAATTGAGTTACTTGGTGAACATAATCTGTAGATGGACTTGAGTTTTAATCCCCATTTGTCAATATTCAGATTCCTATAATGGATTAAAATGCTTTTTAATTCACCTTTTCTGTGGACAATGTGGTAATCACAATTTTACTCACTGGCTAAACAATAATTTTATGCTATTAGAAATTTTAGTTTCATTCTTAAGAAGGAGAGAAATATATGGGTCTGTTTATTCGCTTATAGTCTTTTCCACTTTATGTGCCTTGTGATTTCTACCTTAAAAAATTCCATGTCCCGGAATACGAGAAAAAGATGTCAATTATATAACTCAGATTAATAATCATTCATTTAATAAAATGAGACACTGAACGTGATGAAGGAAATGGATACTTTTTTTCCCTCAAAAACAAAAGAAAACAAATCAAACCAAAAATCATCCCTCCTCAAAAAAAAAAAACAACAAAAACCAAAACTAAACAAACAACACAACCCCAAGCACCCAGAAAAGTTGCAGCAATAAATAGATGTAGACTAGAGTGTTGGATAGCTCTCACTAGGAAACAGAGTCTATTATAATTTTCTACATGTACTTCTTGGAAAATACAATTGCCTTATCACTTGTGCCAAAGGGAAGATTTCAAAAAAGAATGTAAATCAGCTATATTGGAAGTTGAAAGATTGGAAAAGAAATATCACAGAGATCGTTGCCAGTGACTTGGGAAACAAATGATAATTTTAGAGTATTTATAAACACTTGGAATAGTAAATGAAAAGAGGTTTTGAAGACTGCTGATGGGAATTCATCAAAATGAATTCCTAAGTTATATAACCCACATCTATTCCTCCTGATCTGAAAACACTGCAAGGAAGGGACTTCAGAAAAGGCTACATCTTCAAAAGAGGAAGAAAATGCTGAAGGCAGCAAGTATAGAACTCTGTCAGGCACTTTCAAGTTTTAGTATCTCACATGCATAGGAGATAATTTAGCAAAGAACATATAGCTTATTGCTCATAAAAAACATGTCACAAACAGAAACAAATCCAAAGATTCCAGGTCTATAAGCAGCCTGTAATTTTGTAATGGGCTATTTCTAATTTTGTAATGGGTATAAAGAAAAGTAGTGATTAAAAATGCATGTTTGAGCTGTTAAGACATACTTCAGCAGTGATATTTGGACTAATCTCCTGAGGAAGAAAGCTGGTATTTGCTTCTGAACTTGAACAAGTCAAGTCATCATTTCCCCGTTTTAATTAATCACTTGCATGTATTTGATTTTCTATCTTGAAAATTATGTTTGGATTAATTGCTACAAAGCACTAGAAGTATTTACATTAAGATTCAAGAGAAAATTATGAAAGACGATGTTAGATATCAAAATACTTAGAGAATCAAATTTTAATCTCTTTAAGCGTCTGAAAAATAAAACAAGTTATATCTGCCTGCTTGCTACTGCAAAATGCAAGCATATTATAATTAAAGAAATTTGCTAACAAGTCTGAGAAACTAAGGTCTAGATTAAGTTTTTGAATTGGACTAGACAGACTATTCTTATTTTGCTTATTCTTACCCGTATAAATGAAGACTTCTTACAACTCTAATCTTCACCTTCTCTTATCACTTCTTCTCCCTGATGGAAAATTAAGATTAAAGACAGGAATTTTTTCACCTCTATAAATGTTTAGATTTTTTCTAGAAAAATAAAAAAAAAATCGATGACAAATTCAACAAATGTATTTATTTATTTCCCCTCAATACACTTGAACAAGTCACATCCTTGGCATCTCTAATTTTTCCTTTTGAGTAGAAAAAACACAAAGATATGATTTACAGTAGATATTTCTTAAATACCTTTTGATTCTGCACTTCAGAACTAATGACTTGCTGTCTTCTGACATCTGCTGAGACCTAATGTTGTGAAAGTCTCTGCTGAACTGTTTCCTTCTTTAAGTCCTTCAGACCAGCCCAGTGCAAAAGGAGAAACAGAATCTTCATCTCCCCAGCAACAAGGAAGCCCTGCAACACACACAGCTTACTGTTTATTCACTGACTGCCATCTGTATCCCTGGGATTGCACCAAACTGCCTTTGTGCAGAGTATTCAAACTCGGGATGCTAGCAGATATTTAGCTCACATTCATGGTGCTATGCTGAAGCAATGAGAACCAGGCCCCTAATTTAGAACAGCTCCACCAAGACTTCTCACTCAGAATAGTGCAGGTTTTTTTTTTCCTCCACACACTCTATGTAATTTACTCCTGACATTAAAGAATTATTTAGAGGAAAGATTTGTGCTTATTTTTCAGCTACATTGCAATGCCAAAGTAAATGTCTGTGTCAGGCAACTGAACACTCCTAAATGATACAGTGATTTTGACACCTGATTTAGGCACTGAATTTACTTCAGTACTGCCACACAGTGTAAAAACTTAAAAAAAAAAAAAAAAAAGAAGAACAGTCCCAAATTTTATAATAGGAAAAGGTTAAAAAGTCAGATCATTTGATTAATAAATTCAATATAAAATGAGATGCACCCAAAAGCTGCCTGCAACCTTGGGAGACCAGTTTGACCAGTTGTGAGATGCTTTGCTTTAAGAAATCTTAAAGGTACAGAAGCAGGACATCCCCATGGCTGAACTTTCAGCTTTGTCTGGGACTCAGTGAGAAAAAGAGTGTATCACCCCTGGAAGAAGAGGAAGGATATTGTGAGGTTATGTGGGAGGAAAAGTAGAAGGGCCAAAGACCAGCTGGAATTTAATCTGGCCCCTGCTGTAAAAGACAAGAAGAAATTTTTTTACAAATACATCAGCAACAGAATGAGGGAAAATCTCCGTCCTTTACTCGGTGTGGAATAAAATATAATTACATAGATATAATGCCTTCTTTGTCTCAGTCTTTAATAGCCAGAATAGCTATCTTTAAGGTAGCCGGTCTCCTGAGCTGGGAGAAGCATGAAGCCCCCATCATCCAGGAGGAAATGGTCAACAACCTGCTAAGAAACTTAAACCCACACAAGTCCAGGGGCTGGATGGATTCACCTGAGATTCACGCAGGGGGCTGGCAGAGTCCCAGTCGTCAGGAAGTTAGCAAATGTGATGTCCATCTGCAAGGGCCAGAAGTACAATCTGGGGAATTACAGACCTGCAGCCTGATCTCAGTACTAGGGGAGGTCATGGAGAAGATCATCTTGAGTGCCATCATGAAATATATGTGGGACAATCCAGTGTTCAGACCCAGGCAGCATGGTTTAGGAAAGGAAGGTCCTGCTTAACCAAGCTGATCCCCTTCTATGACAAGATAACCAGAATAGTGGATGAAGGAAATGCTGTAGATGTTGCCAACCTGGACTTCAGTAAAGCTTTTGACACTATTTCACACAACATTCTTCTGGAGAAAATGACTTCCCATGGTGTAGATGGGTGTACTCTTAATTGGGAAAAAAAATGATTGAACGGCCAATTCCAGAGAGTGGTGGTGAACAGAATTACATCCAGCTGGCAGCTACTGGAGTTCCCTAAGGCTCAATACTGGGGCCAGTCCAGTTTAACATCTTTCATGGTCTTGATGGGGGAGATAAAGTGCATGCTCAGTCAGTTTGCAGAGGACATCAGGTTAGGTGGGCGTTTCGATCTCCTGGAGGGTAGGAAGGCTCTGCAGAGGGATCAAGATCATGCTGGATTGATGGCTCCAGTCCCATTGTATAAGGTTGAACAAAGTGCTGGATCCTGCGCTTGGGTTGCGAAAACCCCATGTGGCACTACATGCTTGGAAAAGTGTGGCTGGCAAGCTGCCTGGTAGAAAAGGTGCTGGTTGACAGCCAGCTGAACATGATCTAGCATGTGCCCAGGTGGCCAAGAAAGCCAATGGCACGCTGGCCTGTATCAGCAATAGCGTGGCCAGCAGGACCAGGGCAGTGATTGTCCTCTGGACTCAGCACTACTGAGCCTGCAATGCAAGTCCTGTGTTTTGGGCTCCTCACTCCACAGAGTAAGCTGTGTGTGTCTTGGGCCTCTCTAAGAGGTATATTGAGCATCTGGAGCATGTCCAGAGAAGGGCAATAGAGCTGGGTAAGGATCTGGAGCACAAGTCCTGTGAAGCGTGGTTGAGGGAGCTGGGTTGTTCAGCCTGGAGTAAAGGAGGCTCAGAGGAGACCTTATCTTACTCTGCCAGAAAAAGAGGCTGTAGCCAGGTGAGGTGTTAATCTCTTCTCCCAGGCAACAAGTGATAGAAAAAGAGAAAATGGCCTCAAGTTGTGCCAGAGAAGGTTTAGATTGGATACCAGGAAAAACATCTTCATGGAAGGGGTTGTCAAGCAGCAGCCTTGAGAAAGAATGCTGAGGACATCTAACAGCTGTTGTAAGGTTTAGCTATAGCGAGTACTGAATCCTTCTGAGAGTCTCTCTGCAAAGATTCGCTGTTTCTGGCTGAAGACAGTCAGCATCTCACCAGTATGACAACATTCTCTGTTAATAAATATTTATAATCCTTGACCTAGACTTCCACATAAACTTCATCTTGCTCTTTTGATGCCATGTTTAGTAAGTGAAATCTGATAATGGACTTCTCAAATGAAAGCTGTATAATGAAATAGGAGAGCAAAAATGAATGAGAGCATTCAGTTGCTGGTAACAGATTAAAATCATGAAAACGCTGACTAGACAATGAAAAAAATCTACTCTTCTAGGTTTTTTTTGCTTTTCTTATTGTCATGCTGGTTCAACCACTTAATCTGCCAGTACACTTCTGAAAATCTCCCAGTAAAAGAAAACTGAATTTAAAAAATTGAGATGGTTATACTGCATCTTTTTCACTTCCTAAATGGAGCTTAAGTGCTCACTTGCACATTTCAGGTAGTACTCTCAAGGTAATGCATTATTTCCCCTCAGAGATTTCATTCAGAGTCGAATTTGACAGCAGATGTCACAAAGAAAGTTTGCTTCTGTAATATCAGAACATACCATAATCCACTTCTAAAAGCCCCCCAAAGCATTTTCTCTTCTGAAAGACAGAATTTCTATTCACTCAGATGATCTGTTTTGCTTTGAGATTCTATTCCCTGTACTAAGATCATGAATTACAACAGGTGGAAAAATATAAATCCATGCAATCATTCTGGAGTGAGAGTTCCCATACTCTGCATCAGCAAATGCATGCTGCCATCTGACATGATGTGTGACATTGAGTATAGGGATTGCATCCTGACATCATTTATTCAGAGGTTTGATGCCCATGTAGACTTTTTTTGACTTGAGTGTTCACCCTTCTTAGTGATCTGTGCTGGGAAAACTCAGCAGCCTGGAAAAAAATCCCAGACCTTCTGATTATACCGAGGTCATCCAGTCAAACCCAAGAAATTAAAGGTCACCTTTAGAAAATGTGTCTTTAGAGTTAAAGCTTCTCAGGTTCAAAAAGCATGAAACAGGATAAGTAGCTATCCCTTTAAAAAATTTGGAGGTCTGTATGCCAGTAAAAGTGACTCAAATCTCTCCAGACTGAGCCTGGACTATGTAAAACTGTTTGTTGGATGCTGTTCCTGCTTCCCTGGTCAGCCAGAAAAAGAGATGAATTGCCATAACTGGACAAAATAGATCTCCAAGCTGAGAAGAAAGAAAGTGGGCATAGTGAGATCGTGCTTTTACTGGCAGAGGAAAAGAAGAAAGCCTAACTATGAACATTACATTACTTCTGGCAAGGACTTGTGGTACTTCAACTCTTCTCCTCAGGTTCTGTGAATGACCAGCACGAAAAAACAGACAGGCAAGTTGAACATAACAGCAACAAAGAAAGAAAGAAAGAAACAAAATCTCCTCTATTATCACTTAGTCTTTCCTGTATTAAATAAAATATTTGGACTACAGGACTGTTAAAAAAAACCCAAAAAACCTATAAATTATTGGCTCTACATTGGCTCTACCCATTTTACCATAAGATAATTTTGAGAGAGATGGTTCTTAACAATGAAAACTGCTGGGAGAGCAATGCTGTGTCCAGTAAACTTCCACAAAGGTCAAGACATGCAGAACAGGAGCAGTTTTACAATATTGGCTTAATTCAGATTGATATTGTAGCTATGCATTAGAACTCATCCTCATGTAGATAAATACTCCAAATACTCCAAAGTACCCTTATTATCTGCTTCCTCACCAAGGTGATATCTCCCCCAAAACTTTATTAGCCTCCTTTCATGAAGGTTCCATTGCTTTATTTATCCTATATTGCCATATAAATCAGGATAAATCAGGATTTCACATCACAGTTGTCCTGTTAAAATAAATGTTTAGTTCTGAATGCTGCAATATTGAATTATCCATGTTAAAAACTCAGGGGATCTGCAACCATCTCTTATCTAAGAAGCAAGCTTAGAGATCTTTTATGAAACCAGTACATTAAAATATTCCTATGCAGCCTACTAAGCTTGAAAACAGTAATTATTTTTGTATTTAGAATGAGCTGTGATTGTAATAGTGAAAAAAGCATAGTCAAGTAAGCAAGACCTCCTTTCTCTGATTGCTTAATTAATTTATACATAATACCTCTTGGGCAAATACTGCTAAGAAAACATTTAAAATCTTATTTTTCCATGTCAGATCTAATTTAAAACAGAGTATTGTTAAGTTAATATATTGCTGTTCTGTTTTTTTAGAATGATATCATACTTATGCCTCCCAAACAGTGTTAGAATATCTCATAGAAGTTTAAAAAATAGAAACTATTACTTTCTAGTCTTCTCTCAACCTACAAATGATTAAATTAGAGATGATTTTGCAACCTTTTTATTCACAGGCAATTAAATTACCTTTTTCAGCTCAGTAGTTTTTTGCAAACCCTTGCACTTCCCCCCTTCACTGCCCTTAAATTTCAGATTCCATTTCAGAAAAATGAGCATAGGAGACTTGGATGTGTAGCAAAATATATCTGATAGAAAATACCTTGTGATGAGAAAAGCACAGTAGAAGGAAAGCTATGAGTCTGTTCTGCTGAATTTTAGATAACCTGAGGGACAAAATTCTCAATACAGGCTTATAGAAATTTTTAACTTTTGTATTATTGCTTTCTGAAGTGAACTGCAAGCAAAGATGAGGAAAAGGGGAAGATTGTGTATTGTGGCTGTGAAACAACAATACTCTTTGTTTGTCCATTTGTTTTAATCCATGACATAAAATTTGACCTGCAAGATATAATGGTAAATTCTTCTGTTCAGCAGAAATTTAATCTCCAAAGATAACCATGAATCAGAGTACATATATCAAAACAGACCAGTGGGGTCACACTTGACTTGTCTAGAATAGTAAGATTAAATTAGAAAGGAACAATTTCATTAAACTAAAATTCAGGAGAAAATTATTCTAGTTCAGTAATATTTGTATTATATTCCAAGGGAAACAAGTCTTACTCACATAGCTTAATTTCAAAATTATAAAGCTACAAAATTTTAATACGTATTTGATTTTCACTAGGTAAACCAGTGTAGAGGCTCTGAAAATGTACTTTCCTGTTGCTATAAATTTATTAAAAATTAGATGAGGACTCTGGAAAATAAGAGGAAATTATTATTTTTAATATTTTATTGATAAAATACTACTAAGTGTTATATCTGATGTTCGGAGCATTCAAAAGAGCTCAAATATTCCATTTTTACAAAAGGAAGACTCGTAAAAAATCACTTGGACAGAGAGATGAAGAACTGAAAAACACTCCCATTCAATTATTCAATTGTCTTGTGATTTCATTTTAATAGTTCAAAAGTTAAATTACATACATATTTTTTTTTTCTTTTGTGTATGCATCTGTTCCTAGAAGCAATACAGAAACAGCCCCAAATATTTTCTAAAAAATAAAAAATAGCAAATTCACAGTTCAACTGAGAGCTAAATATTCTGACCATATACTTAGGTGCCTTACTAACACGGGTTTATCAGTCAAAATATTTGGAGAAAGAGAAAGAGAATGGCATTGCAAAATAAAGCTGGATAAACTGGCTACATTTAAAAAATTAATGGAAAAAGTTAAAAAGAGTATCTGAAATTTCACTTTTATTTCAGGTATGGAAGCAAACTGAATTAAGTGACTTCCTGAGTCTGGGAATCACAGCCCTAATCTCTTCCTATAAGTAGTTCTTTGGTCTGCATCATCTGACTGATTAGTCACGTTCTTTCAAAACAGAAAAGTTCCATGGCTAGGAACTGATTCATCCAGTTTCCATGGTTTTGAAAGTCTGAGGATCAAATATCATGGGGGTTTTATATGATATAGTAGTCTATCCAAAGAACTGTCCATCCCTCAAGCTATGCAATGGAACACAGATGCACAAAATCAAAAAGAAAAGGCATGATAATATCTCACTGTGTGGCACCTTACTTCCTTTGCCAATGGTGTATTTTATCTGAGGGCATTGTCTGATAGTTCTTTAACATAAACATGCTAATAGTGCTAATCTAGGGAGAAAACACGATCCTTTTCTCTTCCAAACCCTCTGCTATCTAAAAGATCTACTGAAACTAATGCAATATAGAATAAATAAAGGAAGGAAGGAGTTCACGCAGTTTATACACAAAAGAGCAAGTTTCTTAAGATGAATAATAAAAATTTCATATTAAATGTAAGGAGAGTGTCTTCCTCATTAACTTTCCACTCACTAATAAAGTTGCTTTTGGTATTGATTTACTTGGAGATCTAACATAGTGCTAGAAGAAGGCCTATATTTCCTGCAATAAGAAGTTGCAGTAATGGTAATCACTCCTCGTATGTCAGGGAACTTCAAAAAATCTTCTTCAATAACAATTCTCTTCAAACTCCAATGTATCCTTCTCAAAGACATCTCAATGGCTTTAACCATTTATATTTCAGTTCACACTATGAAATGCTTCTCACATATCTATAACAAGAAAAATAATAATGAAAAAGAATTTGTACAGTTGGAAATAAAAGCTCATGACATGACTCAAAAATGTGAGGAAAATCTAACCATATTCGGAAGAGTGCTTTTGATTTTCTATCAACTTTGAGTAACATCAAAGATCTCTGAAGTTATGTTCTTTAGGGATAAGAGGTAAGGAAGATGAAGTGATTTATTTCTTTCATCTCCACATCAATTAATGATTTATTTCTTAAAATATCAGAGGTTAAAACAAAAAAAGCTTTTTCCTGAAAATTCTGCTACCATGATGGCATCACAGAGTAAAATGAGTCATAACATGAAAAGCCTCTACCTATCACCATACGGTAATGACAAAGTTGAAACTGTGAATAATGTAGAATACATTTTTCCTATAAAGAATCAGGATAGTAGCAATCAAAGCATTATCACACTCTAACCTTTGAATCCAAACTCAAATTAATTCACCATCAGAAGTCTCTCAAGCTCTTCCTGCATTTCTTGTAAGTCACAGAGCAGAGAAGCTTTGTCTCACTCACAACATTTTTTTTTCTCGGAAGAGCTGCATTTCTTTTACACATTTTCCCTGCAAGTACATTATGATACTTGGTATTTCATGTCAGATTTCATCTGTATGTTGGCTCACAGATGATTCTGACAGATTCTCACGTACTTCTTCTTGTGAGAAAAGTGTTTTAAACAGTCCCTGTTCTTGCTTCTGTCTTCGAATTGTAGCTCAGTTTTCCTGAAAACATTTAACACAACATTAAGTACAGTGTTGTACTTAATGTCATAGCGAATCCTACAATTAAAATACATCTCTCAACAAATTTGAAATCCAGAAAAGGTTATTGGACTGCTACTGGAAAAACCAGTGATTATCCAAACTCCAAAAAATCATCCTCAATTTGAAAGAGAGGGCTTCTTTGCACAGGTATTTTAGGCTCATTATTGTCACTCTCATATCACAACCTCAAATGTTTAATATGTTGTTCTTATGTTTAACATTATATTTAAATTAAATTAAATAAAATTAAATGTTTAACATCAAATGTTCTTAATGCAGAACAGCAGAGCAGGCTTTCTATTTCGATGTCTAAGCCAAGGGGACCTAGAGTTTCTACAGCTGTTTTCCAACCATTTTTTTGTATTGGTTAATAAGAACACAAATTCTTCAACTATTTTCAGGAGGTAAATAAATAAGATCAGGTAAAGAGAAAATCTAGTTAGTAGGCAGAGGAAGGTGATGGCATCCTTCAACTATGCATGCTGTTGCTGTTACTGAAGAACAGATTCCACTAAAAAAAGAAAGGATTAAAAAATCTGAAGTGAACCACAACAAAGTATTAAAAACAA
>VZTB01010487.1:359393-407343 GCA_013397245.1 Thryothorus ludovicianus
GGAAAAACCAGTGATTATCCAAACTCCAAAAAATCATCCTCAATTTGAAAGAGAGGGCTTCTTTGCACAGGTATTTTAGGCTCATTATTGTCACTCTCATATCACAACCTCAAATGTTTAATATGTTGTTCTTATGTTTAACATTATATTTAAATTAAATTAAATAAAATTAAATGTTTAACATCAAATGTTCTTAATGCAGAACAGCAGAGCAGGCTTTCTATTTCGATGTCTAAGCCAAGGGGACCTAGAGTTTCTACAGCTGTTTTCCAACCATTTTTTTGTATTGGTTAATAAGAACACAAATTCTTCAACTATTTTCAGGAGGTAAATAAATAAGATCAGGTAAAGAGAAAATCTAGTTAGTAGGCAGAGGAAGGTGATGGCATCCTTCAACTATGCATGCTGTTGCTGTTACTGAAGAACAGATTCCACTAAAAAAAGAAAGGATTAAAAAATCTGAAGTGAAACACAACAAAGTATTAAAAACACACAGATATGAGAAGTTTATCCCCAAGCACCCTCCAACTCTGTAAAACCAAAGGCCATGATCATACAAGTCTTTTCTGATAAGACTCCAGACAAAAAATCCTGCTTCAGATCATAGCTAGAAGCAGATTTTTCTGAACTTAAAACATATTTATTTTTGATAGAATTTCAAAAACCTGCATGAACCTATAAAATTCAAGAAAAATTAAACACAGGACTATAATTAAAAAAAATACCTGTTTCAGAGAATGACAAAGTTTATTCAAAATACTTTTCTTCTACTTTTTCTGATGGTGATGCCTGCTCTGCACACCAGACTCTTTTACAGGGAGCCTGTGTGCCCCACTAATGGATTAACACAACATACAACCCAGAAGTAGATCTACATCTACAGATCCAACAGTCATTTGTAAGGCCTACAGTGAAAGGACTAATAGATTAACCTTGGTATTATATACTGATATCCACAATCTGATATCCTTGCCTTTTTACTTTTACTAAGTCTAAAAGATGCAATTTCTCCTCTCAAACTCCACTACATTCTTATGCAACCTGGTCTGTATTTTGACTCCTATTTTCAAGATTTAAAGCTGAGCTGTTTTAAATTCTCTAGACTTGTAGTAATGGAAATAATTGATTTCGAATCTCCTAAAATGTAGCAGAAAATCTAATATAGAAAGGTAAAACCAGGCAAGGAACAAAAAAGATTATGACAGTCTCTCTTATGAAAAAGGGCAAAATGGTTATTATAGTGTGTACATATATATATATATATATATCTCTATATAAACACACACATGCAATACTATCTATTATGCATTATAAATTATGTGACATGTCAAGCCAGGAGTTTCCAAAAGCTACTCCTTTGTCCAACTCCTCCTCAGAGTTTATTCTACCAGTGGTTAAGATAGATCCTGATAACACCCTTGCAGGAAGTTAGCTCATCTCAAGGATAAGATTCAAGGTTATGATCAGTATAAAAAACATCACAATGAAGTCTATAGATGCTTTTATTATTTTGAAAAGACTTTCTTCCTGTTAAATGTCAGGCTTCTGTAAAAAGAACTCACCCCAGGTAGAGTCAAAGAAAGATGTGGCTCCATCACAAATAGGGTCCTGCTTATTATGAAAAATCTTAGCATTACGCTGAAATCTTTGAGAGTGTCCTAACCTTGCTCCAAGAGAACACTGTTGTTCCCTCACGAGGGAGAACATGGGACTGACACCATGAATGCTTCCAAGCATCAGCCCTCTATTGCTCTTCTGTAGAGCCTTTATGCCATCCATCTCACATGCATTACACCTATGTGCCCTCTCTACCCTTCTGTGATTTGTTCCTACCCCTCAGCATTCCAGGTCTCTTTACCTTCAACACTACTCTCCTGTCCCACACAGCTGTAGCCCATTAGGGATGAGGCTTGGACACAACCCCATTCCCAATCACCACAAACTGTGTGCCTACACCCTTATATGGATAAATACTTTAGTATTTAACTGCATTAGAAATAAATGGATGAATGTTTATTTACAGGCATTTTGCAGCACAGACTATATTATTTCCTACTTTCAACTCCCATTCAAGCATTCAGCACAAGCCCCTCTTCAGCTGCAGGTGCCACTTGGCAATGAATACTTCATGCCTCAATAGCAAGTTATAACAAAACTGCCAGCAGTCTTCATATTGCCATTTTCCTTCCTACTTGATTCAGAAATCACTCATTGTAGAGCAAATAGCTGACCTGCCTCCACTTCATGTGTACTGAATTCAGACCTGGCAGTTAACTCCAAACACTATGTGTAGAGCCAGCCCCAAATTTCTTCCAAAATAATTATGCTTTTAACAACATTAGATTATGTCAAAGTTCTAATTAACATGAGAACAGAGGGGAGAAAAAATGTTTAATATTGCCTCCTCTATGTGTTGAACATCTATACAGATGCTTTTCTAAAATTTTAAGATAATGATGCCTGAGAGATTTGAGACTTCATGAAATACAGTTTAGCAAACAAACTTGAGAAATTAGGCATTTGACCAGCCATAGCCACAGGCAAATATTTGATCTGTAATTGCAATTATGGCATTTTCATGGATATAATTGTATGCATATACATATCACTGAAAATCTTTCACATTACCTTAGACTAAAATATTACCAGATCTTACAAATTAAACTCATTGATGTCTCATCATTTAAGTAGATTTTCTAACAAAAACTCAGCAGAGTCAAGAGATTTAAAAGATTTTTGCTGTGTGGGGTTTATAGTAAGATAAAATCCCCTTAAAGAATGAAAAGGCACTATGCCATTAGTGATGATGCATCTCAAATGAGATTTAAGTGCAAGTCTTTCAGATGCTTTTGTTGCTAAAACCCCCATGTCATCACTTTCAGGAGTTATAAAGCTTCACTTCCCTGCACAAACTCCCTCTATTCCATTAATTTACATTTGAATAAATTTTCCTCTGCTTTTCAATTACATGTAACACTCATTGCTTTTCTTAAAAGCCTTTATAACGTTGCAGTCAGCAATTGCTCCACTGTATTGTCAGAGACAGCTGTCCTACAGAGGTAAATGAAATGGTATTTGCCTGTAAGAGCATTAGGATCATTTGGGAGGCAAAGTGCTCAAATACACTGCTATACTTCTCTCATAATTTATGAGAGACATATTTTCACATTTACACAACTTCAAGTCATATTCCCTACTCATTTACCATAGTAAATCCAACTTGCATGCTTAAAAGGAAATAAATGTGCAGAGCACAATACAGTATTCACTAAATGCAGCATAGAAATTAATAATTATCATTTCTCATTAATTTTCAGCATTTGCTCTACTAGAAAACAATAAACAACTGTATCTGGAAATACCATTTTTCTCCATGTTTAGTAAAAATGTCTGTACTAATTTTCTGAGCTATTTAAATTCAATATTTTCTACTCAGTCTTACTTCATGGTGAACGAAAAACTAATTTAGAAAAAGGAAAAGGAGCAATGATTATTTCCAACAGTTCCCTTGGAGGCAAAGAAATGCTTACAGTATCATCTGGGTAGATCAATGGTCTTGTGGCTGAGGTGAACTAGTGGCACATGCTGGCTGAGGAGAATACCTGAGTGACAGTCCTCCACTTGCCCTGGAGTCAGATATTGGCATTAGCATTGTCTGGAATTTCTGTCAGATACAGATTTCACCTCATGAACTTCTGGGAATTGGCAGGAAAATTAGTCCAGCTGGAGGTTCTGTTCTTACATTTTTAATGTGGGAAATGTTATATTATCTGAGAATAGAGAAGGAAATTTACATACAATGAATGAGACTTAGCTGTGATGGTCTTTGACTTAACTGATCTTTGTAACACTTGGGCAATAAATCACCTTGTGGAAGTGAGCCTTTCTTCCTAAACTGTACATACTTGTGAAATGACTAACATTTTCTTGGATTTGGCCTTTCTGTGTCTGTTGTATATGCAGCTACAATTGATTTCTTCAAATTTATGAAGAGAAATTTCTGTTGCTAAAATCAGAAGGATCACTTAGCAGCATTCTTTTTCCACAGACTCCAAAAGGAACCTCTAGTGATCAGCTCAGATGCAGACAACTAAGATTTCATCTGACGATTCCCACTGTAGGAATCAATATTCTCTAATTTATCTAAGCAATGACTTCTCTCATCTATTTCCAGTTTCTGATTATCAGACAACTGGATATATTAAAAAAGGAGTGCTTAACTTTGGCATGTTTGTGTTTTGCTTGTGCATCAGCATCTCAACTGTATTCCCAGAGAAACGTCAACTGTTCTTAAAACTTTCCCAAAATGTTCATATATATTCTCTTAATGGAGCTATGTGTCTTGATTTTCTCAAATACCTCAAGCACCAGATAATATTTTTGATAGGTAATGACCAATACTCTGAATGCAGAATTTATACAGCTTGGTCTTAATAATTGATGGAAACAGGGCAGCTAACATAACTTCCTTATTGCTGTGTTCTCACAGACTATAGAGAAAAAGTACAGAGGTTTGGCCTAATTATCTTTTCATCTCCTTTTCCCAGCAAAATTCCAATACATGTATAACCAATTTTATTGCAACTATTGCAGATAGCTGTTTGTAGCTGAAATTCTATATTAAGCCATCAGATGTTTTACAAAACAATCTCTTTAAAATAAAAATCACATTTGTTTCATTTTTAGCTATGTTCAGCAAAGAAAACTGGTGGCTCACCTGTGACAATAAAGTTTTGTATTTATATGTAAGATCGTCAGCTCTTTTGGGTCATTTTCTTGGTTATAACAAATAGATAAACAGTAAAACTATGTCAGAGATATTTAATTCCCAAATATTGGAAGAGGAACTCTCTGGAATGTCCATGACAGATTGTAGTCATGCCTTGTGTCTTTCTAATTGCAATTTCTCAGACATTCAGGGATCTTAGTCAGCAACTCATTTACCTGTGTTCTAACTTTTTGACAAAATGGACCCTGCCACTTGGGTAGGTCATTTATCTTATTCAAATAAATTCCCACTGTGAGTTATTTATGACTAATGTCAGTTCAAGTAAAATAAAAAAAAAAGAAAAAAGTCAAGTGATTCAATAGCCTTTGTCTTGGGAGTAAATTAGAGCTACTCTAACATTATAAAGATTGTCAGGAGATTTGTTAGACTGAATTTTTCCACCAGAAAATAGTCAAAATGCTCTTTTGCATATTCAACCAGGACATCCCATTGTGCGTTGCCACAAAGGTACTTAAAGTGTGGTAGCTGCAGAATCAGAACTTCACCACTCAATGAAATAATTTTTTAACTTTATTTATGTGCTGGAGGGGGATAGTGGGTACACATCATGTTCTGCTCTATGAGAAGTACACCTTCCCTGTACTGACCACATTCACCAAAATGGTCTCCAGTCAATTTATGATTAGTACCATAGGCTCAGGAAAACAAGACTCCAGCTGGCTGACATGTCCATATTTTGGCTGGTGGCCTGGCCTTTACATTTAGTAGGCCTTTGGCTCATCCTTCTGCATCAGGTTGGATATATAGATAGATATTTTCCCCCCCACACCAAAGAGTTACTATTTTCAGTGGTTTGCTTTCTGCCTCAGGAAGTCACCAATAACCTCATTGCTCCTGTCTCTCCAAGCCCATCTCTGGTTTTCTGTAGGTAATTTACCTGAATTAGTACCACATTCCATTCTACCCCAAATGGGCAACATGGGTGTAAAGCTACAATTTTGTCTGCTCTTTTTTCTTACTTTTCTATGCCTACCCAGACTATGACAGGAGGGCAGATGCAGGCTGTGTATCCTGGGTGAGCTGCACACACACAACCCACCAAAATGTACTTGGTTCATTTCCTCAGCACATACCTGCCATCTAATGAGTTTCAACTGGGCAGATGTAGCCAAGCCCTTCCTTCCCTGAGTGATGCTTTCAAGTAGACTTCATCCCATGATGCTTATTTGAAAGATCCCGAAAAGAAAAAAATAAAAAAAGAATTAATTACAGAAGACAAGAGAACTGTACTACCAAACAGGTGTCTCTATAAAGCCTATGCATTCAGACGTCACCATTTAAAGAGCATCCCCTTTAGAGCATAAATGGTTCTATACCAATCCAGTCCTTGATAAAGGCAATCCACAAAACTGGAAAACCTGAATGACACGTGGTTTTCATCACTGCTGTGATTATAATTGATTATAATTCTTTCTGCCTTTCACTATCTTTCCTGGAAAGAAAAAAAGTCTGAAATTGGCAACTTCAAAACTCCTTTCAGAGGGGGGAAGCATTACTGTTACTGTATTTGGAGGTAGCTGTTATTTAATTTTTAAGTTGATTGTGGAGAAGATAATTCTTCTGTTTTTGCCGTGAAATAAATCAAAACAAATTTACGATACATTCGGTATAAATAATCTACTCTGAAAAAATAGCCTGTTTTTTTGCTTGGAATTTTGCCTTCATTCTTGCATTCTTCCATCCAAAAGTTCAAGAGACCTTGAATTTATGTGTATTGTGTGAGAATTTGGAGAATGTCACCTATTTCTTCTCAGGGTGCTCAAACCAGGGAAATACTAATGAGGCAGCAAGTTATACCTAACAATATATATCAGACGGTATCAAATGAAGGTTAAAGAAATTATGAATAAAATATCTTTCAGCTCAATATTCTTATACTATCCCTTGAAGCAAAAAATGCCAAAAATATTGAAATCTACGTCATTAAACAGCTGCCTCCTGGGATCCTTGAAATGCTCATATTCTGCACAGGCTGCTATCACACATCAATTGCCTAATATGGTATTTGGTCTTTACAGCCTGAAAATTTAAAATATAACTGGCCCTATATGGAAAGCTATTTCTGTAATTCCAAGACATTTGTATTCCAATGCAAAGTGCCGGTTCAATACAAAAAAAGGACGTGTATGCCATTATGCACCAGCTGTCTCATCTAGCTGTTTGCAATTGCAAAATATAAAAAAGCTCTTTATTAGACATGCAAAATGAGATTAGAATCTGGACAGTTTTATGCTGAAAAGAATCTTTCTTATAACTGCAGAGAACTCATGTTCTTTTAAAGATTTCTATCCAGAACACTGACTGGAAAGATCACCTTTAGAGGTTTCTACTTGCTTTGAAACATAAATGCTCTCTGTTCTGGTGTCTTTATTAGATATTTTGTGTATGACCAGGGAAACAAAATGTGCTGAGAGAGAATTATTGCGCCAGGAGAAAAGAAGGATAAAAGGGCAAGAAAATACTTATAATATGGTACCCACCCCTGTAACATACATTTCCCACCTGCCAACAACAATCATCAAACCATGAACCCAAAGCTTTTCCTTTTTTTAAACTGGGATATGTGAGGCAATATGAAGGAGAATGTGTAGAATAGGTGTATAGATATACAAAACAGGTGTAAAAGGACAAAATGTCATTTAATTATGAATAATTAAGACATAATATTGCAACTATAAAATCCTTATGCCAAACTTTATGTTTTAGTCCACTGTGTGGTGTCATGCGGTTTCAGCACCTGATCATTCTTCACTTTATTACAGGAATGATGTAATCCATAACACCAAAATTCATAATTATCTGACAAGTGTATGTGAAGCCCAAACAGATGTTGTGCATTAATTTAGAATGTAGAAATAAATATTTGTTTACAAACATGCTGTGGGTCTGGAAGTTTAATGCAGTTGCAGATTTAAAAATAGGCACTTGCATTTTGCTATCAGCTGCTGGGTGCTACCCCCTTTGAACAGTGACTGGTGACCTATAGGACTGGATCTCAAAAAGTGCAGTCACAATATTTTTCACATATTGATAGCAACTATCATTTAAAACCAGGAAGACATGCTACAAGATTTTTTTTTGACTCTTTTAACCACCAAGATTTTGATATGTTGTTTTAATGTACTAAGGGTAATATTTCTGTGGTAGGTATGGGGTTAACATCTCTCTGATATCCTGAATGAAGCAATATAGCTCAGCATGAAGCTTATCAAGACTTTCAGAGAGTAAGAAACCAGTCTTTTTCAGGTAGGGAAAAGAACACTATCAAATGAGCATTTATGGGTTTCACCTGGTAAAGTATTGAGGCAATGAAAAGGCAGGCAAAACAAAAATATTTTATTGTGAATAATTCAGTACTGAAGTAAATTTAGGCGAGAAGAAAGGAAGTTTAACATGCTCTGCTATGGAAAGTTCTGTTACATCAAAATAGATCAAATTTTGTAACATGAGTTATGGGTTATGCTGCTTCCTGTTGAAATTAGCAAGTTAATATGGCATTATGAGTTTTTGTTTTTAAGAAATGCAGGAACAAGTGTAAAATATTTGTTTAACTGATCAAGAAACTTTTATGCTTGTCCTGCAATGATTGTTCCCAAAAATTACCTGAGGAAGATGAGAGAAGCACAGAAATTGACACAAGACAATCCATAATGAAGACTATACAATATGTTAAGTAATTTCTATTAATGTGCTAAATACAATTAACTATTATTACATACAAGGAGACAGATACCTGCCACCAACTACTATTTTATATTCCATTAATTATATTTTCACAGATTTGATATTATGTGTATTTTTATAGATGTATTTATGCACATACCATTAGATGACCAGGATGAAAAAGCAAGTAAATAAAAAGCATTTTACCAAAATAACAGTTACCAGACGTACCTGTCAGAACCATAGCATAGTGTACCAAAAATATGTATTATTTCAATATAAAAAAAAAAGTCCTAACAATATATCCCAATAATTTTTAGTAGCTATTTCCACATTTTGAAAATATATTGTTAACATTGTACTGCTTTGTGGAGAAAGCAGTACTGCTTTGCTGGTTAAGTCCAGTAATAAACTCTTCAAGATTTATGTCTCTTCTAGGTTAATAATACTACTTACACCATGTGGTTAGTACATTTGATCCTCATTTAAGACTTTCCAAAAGTTATACTCAGCATCTTAATACTTACAGCTAAAGTGATCCCTTAGAAAGCTATTTAAACCACAAAGTGTTGGGTTTGATATCAGCCCACATTGTATGCAAGGTATAATTTCAAAGCAAATTTTTCATGATTTTTCCTGTGTAGCTCTCTAATTTTGGAGGATTTCCTTCTTTTACATTGACTCATTATCCACTCTATCATCTTTCCTCTAATGTCAGTAGAAATTTTGGCAACAAACACGCTGCTGAAATGTTCAGCCTAAGGTCTTTGATGATGACTAATGCTATCAGGGAGCCCCTTTAACCTCTCTCATTCACATGTATCTTCTGTTCTGTGTATCTCTGTATCTCTGGTCATGTGTCTGTCTGTGGGGCAGCTGTGAGGTCTCTGGAGCTGCTTGTTCAGCATGGAAGGCACAGAACAATGGCATTATGGTCGGTAATGGTGTTTCTTGAGCCTCTGACTTTGCATCTACATAGGAATACTTCCATTCCTGTGTTGCAAGAGCACAAGCTTTCCTATATTTTGTCTTCTCTTCAGCCACCTGTCACCTTCCTCTCTCAAAATTCTTCCCTAACTGCTTATCACAGCCTTTATATTTTTATTTTGATATTAGCTGTCATATATTTTATATTTGTTTTGGAAACAAACCTGAAAACTTTACTAGAGGCAGGCAGATAGGAAACAATGGTAGAGGAAATGTTAGCTAGGAAAATCCTTTGGTCCTGTGGATGTTAGAAAAAAGAATAATCAAACTTATAAGCTGACATTTCTCAGGTTTATGGAGCTTTATTAACTGAGGAAAAAAAAGAGTACTATTTTTCCTTAAAATTTATGAGCAGTTTCTACTGAAATACTGCAACATCACCGCCATAAAATGACATTATTCCTTCTGAGCTTTCATGCCAGAAGTCCCTGTAAGAGCTATTACTTTTGTTTTGGCTATCAGGCTACATTTTCATATACCAATAATAATTTTATCTTTCCCTCTAAGATTACTTCAAATCAGTCATGTCAAAACTAGATAACTAGAAAATGGTTTGTTTGTGCAGAAATAGACAAAAATTAACATTTTCATTTCTATAATTAAGGAAGCACTGTTAAAGTGGCAAACCTTTCTAAAGCCAAGGCTGGCAGAGAAACTATTTGTAAATGGACTTAATAATGAAGCCATCTTTGAAGACCCTTTTTAAAATTAATCATCACATTTATATAATTATTTTTATGTATATCCCATAACACATTTAAAGTACTTTTGTCAATTGACTAAAACATCTCTGTCAATTCCACATTTACTCTGTCATGAAGGTGAAAATTACCTGAAAAAGATTTAAAACTTTATTTTAATTGAAATAGCTCCTCACAAATGTCTTATCAGCTGTAATCACTATTCCTCCATAGACACCAAATTATCTTTTCATTGAATTCTAATTCTCTAATTTCAATCAAGAAACTCACTGTAGTCTTCAGTATCAAAGACAAACCTTTCCAGATCTCTCTAAAACTAAATTTTTAGTAGTTGGTACTAAACTACAGGCATAGGTTTTAGGGCCATTCTGTTTGAATACAGCAAAATTCTCTTCAAAATATGTAAAATAATTTTCCAATATTAGGGTAATTTTGTTCCTGAATAAGATGAGGAACATGACAGTCAAAAGCAGAAGGCTACAATCAGAATCTTCCAATATTTGACAGCAGATATCTACAACCCACAGTGAACTGGAGACAGCATGAAATTATCTCTTAAGTATTTTTTTCAGGTCATCTAAGAAAGCTTAGTTTTCAGAATTTAATATGAAAATTATCAGAAAGTTAGGATGGAAGCTATATACTCCAGGATTCTGATCCATTTCTGTTACCTTTCACAAAGGCCTCGGTAATTACACTGACAAATCCGAGTACAGCTTCAAGAGCTGTAATTGAATAAATCAGGAAAGATTATCATTACACAGAGGCTTGCTAACAAAACAGCTTGATGTAGAAAAGGGACAAGAGGGCCAGTCTATTTGTAAAAGACACTTTGCTGATGCGAGGTGATTGGCCCATATTTTTTGAAATATTTTATACATAAAGAAATAAATACGAATTCCATCAAGGCTGTCTAGGCTCGCAATAACGTAGCAAAAGACCTCAACCATGCTACAGACTGCTGCAGACACCATGGTTTTGATAACATAAAACAGATCAAAATCCAGGCTGCCTAAACAGCAATTCCGAGGAGACCATGTGGGAATCCTGGCTTGTGCAAATGCACAGTGTTGTGTGCCTTGGCTGCTTGCATTCAGAGCCATCTGTGAAGCAGGCAGAAAGCCTTATTGCAACTCAGCATGCCAGTATCACAGAGGCTCCAGTGCCAGCCTAAGAGAGCTTTAGGTAGGCAATCTGCATGGCTATCCTAAGTGCTGCCTATCCTGCACAAAGTAACTCTTTTGTCTTTGCTAGTCTAGATAAAGCAATGCATAGACTTTGGATGAGCAGTACAATAGATGGTATGCATGTGAAGGCCCTGGTGGGCTTGCAAAGAAGCGGGGTGTGGCAGGACTGGGCCAGTGGGAATAGCTCACACTGTTTGCAGCATAGCTTTGGGAGTATGGTGACAAGGCTCTGGTCAACTGGCAGGACTAGACAGGGTGCTTTGGAGGCTGCTGGTGCTGCTGCTTGTGGTTGCTGCTCTCAGAAACTGCAGGCTATGCTGCCAGCTCTCCTGGGCTTTGCCTAACACACAGACTGGTGCTGGGAACCACAGACTGAAACACTGGAGCTCGAGGATGGTGGATAGACACAGCCACTGTGACTGCAGTTAGTGAAGAGAGGCACACAGGGGCCTGCCATTGCTGCTTGGGATAGCGCAGGACCTTGTGGAGACAGGGCAGTGATGGTCTTAGTGTGCCACCAGACACAGTCCCAGTGCTGACTGATGCGAATTTTCCTGACACAGAGAAGACTGGCCACTGCTTGGATTTCATGTGGCAGATGTGGCCTGGGGCCTCTTCTATGGGAGGTGTGCTCTGACCAAGGCACTGAGCTGCTGGATGAAAGAGCAGCAAGGAGAGCTGAGAGGCTGCACAGCATCAGGGAGTTTGAAGAAGGTATTGAAGCACTCTTTTCAAGAAAGCTGCAGAGGCGGGAACCTGATCTATACAGGGCAAGGAAAGAGCAGCAGCAGCTGGTAATCAGGTTCAAACAGGTGAAGGAGAAAGACTTCAGACAGAATAGGCTTTGACTTCTGACAGGAAAACCTCCTGTTCCATCTGCAAATCTGCAACTTGAGCATACATCTGAGTGTGGGTTAAGGATGAACCAGACCCATTGAGCTATGTTTAAGAGCAAGCTGAGCCCAAATAGGTTTAAAAAGGCATATAGTAGTTATGAGATCCCTTCCTAACAGGATGAAAGCAGCTATCAGTCAACATGACCTGATTTTTCAGGTTATTTTTTGCTTACCAGTACCTCAGATCTGAGGCGTTGCAAAAGAAAAGTTAAGGCTCTCCAAGCACTTGGACTAACACTCCCTGATTCTTTTTCCAGACTGATATAAGGGTAACCCAGAGTACAGCAAAGGTTTTTCAGAGCCCAAGGGATGCAGTGAAAGGTAAGGCAGACAGGTGATGACTGCCCTTCCAGTAGGGGGGGGGACAGCTCCAGCAGAGGGTCCCTCCTTCAGTAAGGCAACGCAGGCCTGATGTTGGAAGCAATGCTTTGGCTTCTATGCTCACATTACTCTGTGAGCAATGAGCACTGTGTAGGGATGGGATATCTGGCAGTGAGGTAGGAGTGTCTTTGCCAACAAACTTGCTAATGTTGTGACAACTACTTTAAACTATGTATGTTGGGTAGCTGAAGATAAGTGAGGGCACAAGAGGCAAAATAAATGCATCTCAGCAGCGACATTGCAGGTAATGTTCTTCCACCTGGAGAGAAATGAGATATGACTTGAGGCCCAAGTGAAATGCCTGTATAAAAATGGATGTAGTATAGAGAAAAAGCAGAATGAATAAGAAGTCTAATCAAAGTTGCAGAACTATAATGTCACTGGGATTATGAAGACAAGATGGGCTCTCTATAGTGGAGCATTGCAGAGGATCGATAAAGGAGGACTTTAGTTTCAAATCAAGGAGTTTCAAATCAAAGCTGCCTTGGAATCAGAGAGAAAGCAGTAGTGAACATGAGATAAGGCTCAGAAGACAGACTAGCACTGGTGATGTAACAGATCTCTGATAAGGCCAGTGGATCAAGAGGAAGTGAATGAGTCCCACTTTAGATGGCTGGAGAAAACCTATCATAGGCCCTGCTACTCTTGGTAGGCTTAGATCTTCCTAACATCTGCTGCAAGGGGACTAGAGCTGGTTCAAGCAATCTGTGAGAATTCTGGAATATGTTGAAGGCAATTTTTGACACGGGTGATCAATCAGTATTAGAGAAGGTGCTCTGTTGGACCTGCTGCTCACAAAAAATGAAAAAAACACTGAATAAAGTCAGAGGCAGGCTTGGCTACCACAACCATGGGACTAGAGTTTAAGGTCCTGAGAGATGTAAGCAAGAGATACAGTAGAATTACTGGACTTCAGGACAGCAGATATTCAGGAACCTTTTTGGCACAATCCCAAGAGGATTTGTCCCAAAGAGAAAGAGGCTAGGAGACCTGTTTGCTTTTTCAAGGACAGCATCTTCAAAGCACAAGGATTGACTTTACATAGGTGTAGAATTCTAATTTTGAAAACCCAATCAGATAACTTTTAAAAATTGGAAATAGGAGCAGGAACCATTTTTCTAATCTTTTTCATGTCTTCATTAGAAAGCACAAAACTTCTTTTCTTTTATCACAATTTTGCTAATGGCATTAGGGAAAACTATTCTTTCTTTCATTTTTATACTCTTCCTGTGGTAAGTCTGTCCTACATTATGTTTAAATTTCTTGAGTTCACACCAAACCATCTTTGAATATGTAAATTCAACAGTACAAACATAAATCTGCATGATGTTCATATGCTAACTACTACTAATATAACATTTTATCATACAAGTAAAACAGGGTAAACAGCCATAGATCTATGCAAAGCATATCAATTGCCTGACTTTTACATAAAAAAATTGATTCCATTTAAATTATTTATGACCTGATTTTTATGTTAAGAAGCTCTACTTTTTTATTATTTTTGGATATTTTTGTGTTTGTTTCTTAGTTTAATGTGGCTAGTGTGAGATAGTTTTGGCTTCTTAGGTTCTAACAAGCTGTAGTGCAAGGAAGGTGTATTCTTAAAAAGAATAACAATTCCAGTTTTAATATTGTCCCTGAAATTATTCCAATTATTTTGAAGACAATGTCATTTATTTCCGTAACCCATTGCTGCAATGGGTTAAGAGGCTAGAGAAGATATTCAGTGTCCTGAAAGATTTTATTATGGGATTGAACAAGATGCTTTTACATCTGACTGTTTGGGAAATGGATCTACATAAAAGATTTTAATACATCTCTATAGCTGAAGAACACTAATCCCAAGTAGTCATCATCTTTTTAATTTTCCCTTCCATAAAAAGACCATTAGTAAACCCAAAGATATTATAACCTAGCACTCCTGTTATCGTTTTTTCCCCTTCTCCTCTTTTACAACCCAAGAAAGCAGACTTAAGAGCCCAGGCAGAACTCAGCACTAGACAGCTGATATGTTATTCACTTCACAGGAAGCAAGGCAAGCTACCTTCTTGTTACTCAGTTAGAAGTTTAAATGTATGCTCATAATAAGGAATGGGATATTATCTAGTGTGTCTTGTTCTTGCAAAGTCTTATACCCAGCAAGTATCAACTGATTACCTTCCACCACTTTCATCAGTAAATTGGAGAGAATTATGTCTTTCAAAATAAGCCCATTCTAAGGCTGAGGCTCTTCACAAGTTATGCAAAGGATCTTTGAAGCTCTGGAAGTCTTTGCCCAGCCAAAGACCTGACATATAGGATCTCTTATCCAGTGTGAAATACAACCTAAAATCTGCTCCGTATATACTGATGCATGTATTGCAAGAAAAATGGCAGCAATTTTTCTCCTTATTAAAGCTGAAATTATGCAAATCCATAACACAGATATGAAAGAAGAACATTCCTTTGAAAATTTATAATCCCCAAAATCGTGCCAGGTTTTCTAAGGTCCACAAGCCTATAAGCACATTTAATCTAGCTCACGAATGAAAAATAAGAGATTTAAAAAAAAAAAGGAAAACCAAACCACACAACAAAAACACTCCCTCTAACTGTATCATATCCATGTTTATTATTTTAAAACATTAATGAAAATTCTGAGTTTACTGAAATGTTTCATAATGAATGAGCATTGGGGAAAAAATACTTTACACATGCTAAGGAGAAAATAGCCTTCATGTGATAAAGGCCCAATCCAGTGACAATTCTTTCTGTTTATACAAGTTCATCAGTTTCCTGTGACTTCTTTGGATTGTAGAGCTAAATGCTATTTTCTATACAAGGGGAGACTTCCATATTTGCTTTGTGCACAAAAGTGGCAGGGATACTAAAATTAGCACAAAAAAGTGTTGTTCAAAAATTGAATTTCAAAACTACTTGAAATAAAGAAAATCTTGACAGGATGTTTTGGGCAATTTTAGACATGGTAGTCATGGCCACTTCTGTACTCATTAACTTCCAGTTTTGAATTCAAAATAATCTAAAAATGTGCTATGTTTTTTAAATTATGATATTCTTCCCAGTCCAGAAAATATTTCAGAAATTTTTCACTGTATCTAAAGCATAATAATAAACAGGAGAATTTGAAAGTCTTGCTTAATAAAATTCCAAAACTTGGTCATTTGCTGCCATCAATTTTGTTTGCTATATTTAACTTACCTCAACTTACTGAGAAACACAGCTGCTTTTAAAGTGGATATTTCTAAAAACTATTTGTTAAAATAGAACATTCTTTACCTGATAAAATAAGGGTGTGTAACTTGTAGAGATACGGATTAGAGATGCTTTTTGTATTTTCAAACTGTGCCTGACATAAAATTAATGAAGATAAATGCATGTCCTGAGATCTGAACAGAGATGAAGAATTAAAACCCATCTGAAATAATGTCCTCATCTCTTTGCAATGATTTTTAATTATTTGCTTGTAACAATTCTTTTTTATATAAGCTACATTTTTGTAGACAACTCCAGCCTCCATGATTTTACTCCAAACTTTAAAAGTGTTTTGGTTGATGTCATTTATACCATACATTTTATATAAATTATATAGTTTAGATGTTATAAAAAATTAATTGTTTACTCAGAGTGCAGTGAGGCACTGGATTATCTTGCCCAGAGAAGTTGTAGAAGTTGTGCCTGTCTCATGCCTGAAAGTCTTCATGGCCAGGATGGGCAACCTGGTCTCGAGGGGTCGGTAGCAGCTAGAAAATCTCAAAGTCCCTTCTACCCAAGACTTTCTATGATTCTATAAATTCATTATTTAACTTGGGTCAACAGCAGAAGAGGTACAATATCAATTCCTCCCTTCCATATATAAATATGTAACTAATCTAAGGAGGTAACTAATCTACTAGGTTTTCAAATTTAAAAGTATCACCTTGTCAAAGAATAGATAAGAAAGGACATACTTTTGAGAACTATTTAATCAGACTTTTCCCAAATATTATTAATAAAGCCAAATGCTTGTTTTGAACAAACTATATAATTTATGTTTAATTGCCTCCTGGAGATTTTCATCATTCTCCCTAAATACAGCCTCCTGGATTTTATATTTGACGTGCTGAATAATGACTGCAAAATTGAGTTTTTAAGAAGCTTATAATAGCTTTTTTTGTAGAGATAAAATAGAAGGCCAACATAAATGCTATCAATAATAACATTAATTCATTCTAACATTCCAAATTTTAAATATTTTAGTGTATTTTCAAAATAAGATATTAACAATAAATTGCAATGAAGTTAAAAAATGTTTCTGGAGTACCTATTTTCTAAGAAACTTTCATCAGTATGAAATTACTGCCTAAATCAATGCTGCAAATGAATACTAAGGTCATCTTGGAATTATGTCCAAGTTAATATCAGTTTTCATTTTCAAAGATTAATTCTTGCAGAGACCTTATGTTTCAAAATTCTTCATTTATTGCATTTTTGAAAATAAAAGCATATTTTGATTAATCATTTTTTAAATAGAGTTAACACTATTAATCTAACAAACGTAACTGCTTGTAGGTAACCACTTACATTTTTTTAAACTACTACTTCATGTAGCAGTCAACAAGTAAATTTATGTTATCTGAAGTTATAAAGAAATTTTAGAAGTTCTGAATTTCTTAAGAATGTCTAGAGTTAGATACTGTACACACAGTCATATTATTTCTTCCCATAACTGGTACTTGAAAGTTTGAATAACACTGCAGCAATCTCATTCCTCATTTCTAAGCTGTGTAGTATGGGATGAGTATGAGGGAAAAGTTCAGGAAGAGTCAATATTGTATAAGATACTATATAGCTCAGAGGTGTTCAGAGATAAACCTCATGTTTACTATCATAATAATCTAATATTGATATCAACTCACAAGCAGTCTTCAGAGAAAGAAGAAATTTAATTATGAAACTTCAGGCAAATCGATCTGCCATCTTTTTGTTCTTGCATCAGTAAATCCAGTTTTATAGACAATAACTCAGGGAAGAATATATGTTACACACCATGTATCTGCAAAATTCACAAGATCTACAAAACCTAAAAATAATTTGAAATTATCAATAAACTTTCCCTTGCCAGAGCCCATAAAAAGTATATGGCTCAACAGTTACTATCCTACTCTTTTTGATTTCTAAATTATGGAGGAACACCAGGGTTCCAGATGCTATTTTAATACAACTTAAGTAACAGTTTTGCTGTAAATTCTCATCCATTTTCGGTACATTTATCTATGACTGAATTAGTATTTTTAAACTGGAACCTAAATGACATTCTAGAGAGTAGGGATCATAGGCAAATGAAAGCAACAGAAAGTAAAGACTGATGAAGAATTTTCTTAATGGAGTGGCTGTCATGTAATTTTTAATAAAAATTTTCAAAATGAAATAAAATATTCCCATATAACTAAAATCAAATGTGCACAATAGAAGACTGATCCACAGTGGTAATTATCTCATTATTTCAGGGCCCAACACCTAAACATAATGAGATGAAACCAAGTATGTAAAAAATTTCAGTCAGTGTTATTAAAAAAATTGCTTCTGTTAAGGTCGAACTAATTCCAAGGTGATTTCCTAGGATAGGTGACCTTCACTGCTCTTCCACAGATAATGAAACAGTAAAGACAAATCTAGTCTCTTCAACCTAAGAGAGGCTAAGACACTGAGATTTTAATCTCTGCTCTTTGCAACAGAACTAGCTAGCAAAAGAAGCCAAAGCACCCATAAGTGATATTAAAATAAATTGCATAGACCACATATAGATATTTATTATAAATAATTCTTTCTTAGCCAGAAGAAATAGTCTTTCCAGATTTTATCTGTGCAGCAAAAAGCTCTGTTGAGTAATAAACCAGGTAATGAGATTTTCAATATGTAAAAGCACATTGCCAGGTAAATAATTCTTGCTGATTGTATGGTTTCTTACAAATTGAATTAACATACCAATATCTCAGTTTTATTTCTTTTCATTAAACATAATTTGCATCAGAGTTTATTAGCTATTGTTAAATAGTTTCCGAAGCTTATTCGAAAAATTATACAATCATCTCATCAGAGGACAAAATAATGATATTCAGTGTAAGTAGGTATGGCACATTAAAGAATAGATAAGAGAAACTGGTTGTTAAAGAGTTCTAAAATGTTATCTAGGATAATAGCATACCATCTCAACTAGTGTGATGAGTAGTTTCTACTAGAGCATCTACATAAACCAGCAAAAAAAGCTATATAAGTATCAGGAGAAATTATTATAGTATAGATAAAGAAATTCAATGATATCTGATATATATGGTTTATATAAACAGAAATGGTTGATAATGTGGGGTTCAGGAATAAAAATTTTCTGGAAAAAATTGAGATTTTTTAACAGTACAGAATGTATGGAATATCCTAGATATTTAAATTCAACCTATTATTATTATTATTATTATTATTATTATTATTATTATTATTACTACTACTACAAAAAGGAAGAATGGATAAAAAACCAAATATGACAACAAAATTAAATTTCCAGAGTGAATATTGATAGGTAAAAATTATGCATGTATCAGTTGCACATATTAAAAATATGAAATTACAGGAAAACTGAATAGTTTTATGGTAAAAGAGTTACATTCCAACATTCAGATGTTTTTTTAAATGTTTACATTGCATAAATAATTAAAAAGCTTCCATCTAGACAAGTTGAGTTGAAGCTGAAAAGCACATAATGAAAAATGTTTCACTGTTTGGTGAAATACCAAAACTCATCACAATTAACAAGCCATAAACATTTTATTTTTCTCCCCTACCCTCATTTCTTCCCATATCTGTCAGTGGAGCCAGGGTTTCACCTGTAGTAGCAGTACTTAGGGACGAAGCGACTCTTCTATGGCTAAATTTACCAAAATAATTTACTGGGATATGAAGATAGGTAACCAAGTCCAGCTAGCGCTTTTACAGCCTCACAAATGAGAGCAGTCAAGGAAATCCAGAATGCCCTGAGTCTGACTGGCACAGGGGACCCATCCAAAGACAGCACTGTGCCCTCCTTCTTGGCAGCCAGCCTCTCCACCGGGGCTGTGTAAGCCACTGCACCCCTGGACATTAGCTCCAGCCCAGTGGCAGGGAATTACTGCTTTCTTGGGCATTTTGACCTAGATAATTGTACTACTGAAATTGCTTGGTTAGTTATGCTACTGGCTTGTATTTATTACTGTATTATTATTTAGAGGTTTGGTTTTTTTTTCCTTAGAACTGTTAGTCTGGTGTCTGTTACCATATCCAAAACCTAAAGCTTATCAGGATTATGTTAAGCCCTTACTTCTCAGGAACTCCTAGGGAAAACACAGGAATTCTAACCACTTGAATTTAATTTTATAAAGATTAATCATTAAATTAATGGTGCCACTGTTACAGCGGCTATGCCTCCAGCTTTCCTTCTGAAGTCCACAGAAAAGTCATCAGCATTAATATTTTATTAAGACAGAATAGGTAATATGATGTATAAAATATAATTTGAATATAGCTACAGGTGAAGTCATTCATCTAGAAACAAGACACATAGACCAGCTCTACACTATTAGTAACATAAATGTAACTTTGAAAAGGTAAGGGTGAAGGCATTCATAAATAATTGAACACAGCTTCTCCGTGACATGGCCTGGTCAAGACAGTTCAGATTGTTCATTTTGCTGGCAAAATAATGCTGTCTTGGAAGAATCTTAAAACAGAAGTTTATACAATTTGCACACTTGATACATTAATATAGAGGCAGTCTCCTCCATTTAGGAATTTAGACTTCAAAAGGGTGTTATAATATTCAAAAGGATTTAGAAGAGGTGGAATTAATTGAAATATAGAAATAATAAAAAAAAAATTATACTCTGGAAAATTGAAAACATTCAATATACTGAATGTATTCAACAAGAAAATCTGTCTATGAGAATTTATTGGAAGTATTTCTGATACTAAATAAACCTATATATTTTGAAAAAAAGCTGCTTGATAAGGTTTTGAGACAGAGAAAATCAGTTAGAAAAACATTTTGCTTGCATTTTTTCTTAATGATAATGAGGACAAGGACTTGTCCCTTGTTTAGCCTTGTATCTGTCGTTTCTTAAAGCAATTAATTTTTCTCTTTTTTTTTGAAAAGGTTTTTCACTCAAGAAAAAATCAGACACAATGTGAACATTCTGAAGTTTAGATCTATGATTTGTTTTATACACAGAATATTTAGACAATTACTAATTATTTATGCTGTGCTTATTTTTCAAACAGAATTTGAAATGGGTATGCAACCATAGCAGCCAGTTCAAAGCATAGCAGAAGACATTTTTTCCCAAGAATTCAGGCTCAGATCAAAGTTCTTAAATGGATCTCAACAGGCATCTAAACACCTGACAACTAAGGTGATAATTTAAAAAAATCCCAACACTTTAATCTAGTTTTAAGATAGAAATCCAGTTTTAATCTAGTTTTTTTTGGAAGATAGGAAAGAAACAGAGACTAATTCCTGAGTTTTTCTATAAGATGGAATATTCTTAAATGTTTTGACATTATCTTGTGTTTGGTTGGGTTTTTTTTAAAAATACATGTGTTAATATTTGGTATAGAACATACAGTCATGATATAGGACCCAAGCATTTAGAAAACATTTTTCTTATAACTATCAAAAGAAACAATAAAATTGATTTCAAATAAAAGTATTGATTTTTTTCAAATCTTCATTTTTGAGTGGAAAACTCCAGTGATTTTGAGCAAATTTGGCTTTTGTTTGTTTAAATCAAAATTGCCTGTGTTCAGATTTTGTTATTTCTAATTATTTATTTTAATGAGATAAAATTGTGATTTTAATATCACAATTATATTCGTAACCTCCAACAATTAATTGAATTTATTGGTCAAATAAGTATTTTTTTGTCAAAAGAAATTTCTACTTAAAACACTTGTCAGTTCTACAAAATATAAGCTAGAAGTGCCTTCAAAGCAAAGAGTTTGGGAAGATAATTCACATTTGGCTATGTTCAAAGAAAAAAGTGCTTCTTATTACGTCACTTAGCTCAGTTTGAATACATGAACTTGAATTAAATTCACTATGCTTGGACAACTGGAAGCAGAATTTTAGTTAAGAGCACTAATTAAAAGCAAAAAGGCGTGTAATTCAACACAGTGGGAATGAAGCCAGTGTTGAGTACTTACAGAGAATATTATGTATGAAAAGTATATTAAACCTTATAGATGCCTACTGCTTATCAACCTGCACAATGGAGACTTTATATAATTATTGTTCAACTGCAGCCCCCTACAATGACTGTTAAATCAACTAGGACATCTTTAAAAATAAGCTAATTTTCCACCTCTGACTCAGGAAATTATTTTGACTTAAAAGCCCTTTTGTGGTATTACCAAAGATCAGTCATTATTATTCAAGTAACAAAATCAGTCTTTCTTTGAAAATCATTAATCTCTTACCTTTGGAAAAACACAGTTTTCTTTCAGAATTGTAGGAATGGCAGAGAAGGAAAACAATCCAACTCAGGTCTTAAGATATTAAAAGTTATTAGTAAACATACCTAAATGTATGAATAACTGTAGCTGCAGCTCAAATTGTATTGAATCATAGTCTGATAACCAGCTACTACAGAACCACAGCCCAGTACTCTGGGAAGGTTAGCCCTAATGACCCAAAGAAGACAATGTCTAGCTCAGACTCTCATTTGTCTTGCTGGCACACTGCAGACACTAATATGGACTCTGGCTGCCTCCTAAATAGAAAATTCCTTACAACAGCTTTCTGCTGCAACATACATGAGAGTTCTTTGACATACTTTCAATTTTAGTTTTGAATAGAGATCAAGCATTCGCTTCAAACTGTGTGCGTGCAGAAGGGTCCTGTTGAATTTAGCATTGCAGGCTTGAATCTACAGCCCACATGAATTGGAAATAAAATATGCAAAGAAAAAAGCATTGTAAAATCTGCCCTGCAAAAAAGGCTATCAAAATATTCATGTCCTAAATTGCCAAAGACTAAGTATTTCTGTCATCTGATAGCACTCCTGTAGCTCTTTTAAAAACATAATTGTACCAGATGTAAAGCAGATGAAATATGTATTTTCATCAATTTAACAAAATAGAGAATAAAAATGTAATAGCTTTAACTCATTTTGTTTCTCAGCACTGATCAAAGCCAGTAACTGCTTGACAAAAAAAGAGAACAAGAACGATGATTTTGTTCTTCCTATGTACTTTTTCACATTAAGGAATATTTCTGCATATCTTCTTATTTTTAATTTTCATGAAATCACATTAATTCAGTTCATACTATGGCCTTACTACAAACAGCTAGAAAGTCAAGATCCATTTTCATAGTTAAAATAGTTAGTCCTGGGGGGTTGTTTTGGTTCTTTTTTCATTTCAGTGCTTCCATGATAAATGATATGTGGCCTATCTTCTGTTTCCGGGATGTCACTGTGACTAGTTGCTTTTAGTTTTGCATTGATTCTATGCTACCTATAAAATTCAGGTGGCTTCATTCTGAAACTTATTTTGATGCTGAAAATGAAGGAGAAGGCAGAGATATTTAGTAAAAAGAGTGCTACAGAGTTAAATTTTATAATCCATACAAAAATATTTGCAGTTGAGCATGGTAAAATCCAGTTAGGTCTCAGAAGTACTTCCTTTTTTCTCAATGCTATCAACAGAACCTAAGGTCTAATTGACCACATGCATACGTGGCTCACATGTATCTCTGGATGTCTACTATTCAATAGTCCATTCTAAAGAAAATAGGATGTAAGGGAAATTAGAGAAATAGACCAGCCTATGAAGCCTAGAAGATCATGAGTAGACATAGTAACAAGCAGAGAGGCTAATTCTGCAACCAAGAAATCCTGTAAAAATTGAATGATTGAAGGCACCTTGATAACTTATTTCAAACCTTCTTTCATACTAAGGTGCTTGCTAACAGAACAAACATTACTAACAGTAAAATATGGCTTGAATAATAAATCCTAGTGTGGTTATCTTATTATTACCCTGTTAATTTTGTTAAGCAGAAAGAATCACTGCAACTAACAAGACCTATACGTGCTTGTAGCTCCTTGGACATAGACATGAAGGTTCATAATGCTGGAAACAAGTTTCTATGCTTTTCAAGCAAATTGCAACCAAGCATAGAAGTTGTAGTAATCACACTTATAAACTGTACTTCACAAGGACAGAATATTATATTAATTATATAAATATATAAATATATATCATCTTAATATTATATAAATATATCAATAGATTATATTAATATTACATAAACATATAAATCTATTATATTAATATTATATTAATATTATATTAATATAAAAGTATTCTATGGTAATAAAGTGTCAAATTTCACCCCAGGTACTAGGGAACATATGTACCACATGGACTAGTAATAGGAAAAAAAAGGAGTTTAGGTCTTCCTCAGAGCTATAATTGCATTTTTAGCACATGGAATCTATGCTAGAAAAAAAAAAAAAAAAGTTGTTTTTCAGAAGGAAAATTTGTTAATCCAATACAATGAGATACCAAGAAACAAGTCATCATAGAGGGGAAAAAACCCATCACAACCAAACCCCAAACTGACTCAAAAAACAAACAAGATGGCAGACGGGATATTGCAAAAAGGTCAGTACTGAATTAAGTGTGCAAACTCAAATTTTTATCTCGAAACTTTTGCCACGATTTGTCTCAAGTCAGAGTGTGTATGAAATAGGGTATGGTAAAAATTCAAAATGAGGAGTAATGAGAACAAGATATCATATTTAAAGGAATTCTTAAGAAATTCAAAGATAGACTAGTGAAGGAAATAAGAGTGGTCTGTAACTTCTAGCTATGGTGACCATATTTAATCTATAGAACAATCTAAGTATGATAGGGGTGGAGAATGCAAAATGTGGAGATTCTTTTAAAAGACCACCTCCAAAACCACAAATGAGTAAGACTGATGTATATGTGAGGCAAGTTAGCAGAAACTATAAGAAAAATATAATTAGGGGACCCTTGTATAAATATGACAAGTCGAGGAATAGTCAACATGATTTCCATGCAGGATAGCCCTGAAATTCTTTAATTGGATCTCCTGTTCAAAACAAGATCAACTGTGAGGTCAGACCAGGGAATTCAGTCAGTGAGTACATGAACAAGGTAGGATCATTGGACATAATCTTTGATTTTAAGGAAACACTTGGCAAGTTCATTTATCAATTCTGTGATAAGGAAAGAACCATAAGATAAAAGATCTCACGGAGGATAAGTTGTTTTGAGCTTGATGTGGATAGTACAAGCAGATGGTTGATTTTTATAAAAGGGTATCTAGAGATATCTGTGTTACAACCAATGTTTATAATAAAATTTGCATGAATAACCTGGTAAGGAAGAAAAGGGGTGAGGTGATGCAGATAGTCTCAAATTATTCCATTTATTAAAACTGGGAGTCTCAGACTTTCAGAAGATCCTTCTTTTGGAGGACTGGTACCTGCTGTACTGAAAATGGGATGTAATGAACAGCTGTCTCCAATTTCTAGACCCTTTCTTATGCCTTTCTAAAAGAAATTATGCTGGGAAAGTGACAAAAAAAATAAAAGTAGCTCCTGAATTCTAGTTTTACTGAGCATAAGACAAGATGGACAAGGTAAAGACAGAGACTGAAAAGGTCTGACTTATTTGGAGGAGAACAGGTTTTAAAAAGATAAAGTTCTTCCCTCTTAAGCATAAATTAATCTCTCCAAAATTGCCAGTCAATGAGCTATAATGCAACTCTATGAAGTATTTACTTTGCAGCTTATTTCAAGCCTAATGACCAATATGTTCTGAATTAGCCAGAGAAGGTAAGAGGCTCATTACCTGCTGGGTTATAGAAGAGCACTTTCTGAAGCCTGCTCATCTGTTATCATTGCTGCTAGGTTCTCTGAATGTCATATTTACTTCATAAAATTCCACTCAGAAAAAAGGCATAAAAAATGTGCCTATGTATGCCCCTTTTTGTGACTCTTAACGTCTCATCCTGCAAAGGGAGAGAACAATCAAGCTGATTCATTCTCTGATAAAAGAAAAGTAGTACATGGTCCATGCATTTGTTCCTTGTGTGTAACCCAGCTCATCTGTTTTCCTCTTTCCTTTTGCATGGAAAAACTGCTGAATAAGAAAAAATAAGTAATAGTGACTGTGCTAAGGTAATTTGCAATAAAAGTGGTGACTGCTGCATGGAAAGAACTTTAATTTTTCATAGTTTGAGTTTTTTCCCCAATAAATCCTCAGGGTCCTGTGGTGACTAACAAGCCTTACCGTCTATGACTGTTCTTCCCTGCAGCCTCCCTTCAGCTCTGCCCATGGGCCAAGGAGTTCATTTCTGCTCACCCTGAGGACTGAACTCTGTTGTAAGTGTGCCTGTCTCTGGCCTGTTTCCAAACTGTTGTTTGGATTTCCTGGGCTGACCTAGGACATGGCTTGTTACCTTGCTTTATTTGATACTCACTGGACTCTTGATGGGACCTGTTGCTGTCACCACCCTACTCTCCTGCAGCTCAAGTGCTTTGGGTTAGTGCAGGGACTGCCTCACCTATGCTGGGGTCAGCTTGGTTCTCAGCACAATTCTTAGGAGCAACTCTGGTAGTTCCCTGACACAAATAATGGTACTTTTCCAACTTTCTAAGGAATTTAACTTATTGAAAATAACTTCAGGAAAAAAAAGGAACTCCTAAAAGGGTAGGTTACATTTCCTCTGCCTGCTAGCAGCTCTTCTAGGATCAAAATGATCACAGCTTCTTTTCCTACTGACAGATAGTTTTTTGAAATTTGAGGTTGAAATCAATAGGGGGAAAAAAGTATTGCAGTGTCATAACAAATCACATCACTTCTTTTACTGGTTTAGTTTAATTCTTCATCTGCTAAGGAATGCCATTGAATGAGTTCTCACAAGCAGAGGACTATTTGCTCTCTATCAATAGAACTCTTATTAGACCAAGAGGTTTATACACAAAAATGAATTGTATTTATGCAAATAAAAATACTCCTAAAACAGAGAAATAGGTTTATGGTTAAATTAGTCTCATTAACGGCAATGAAAAGCAATCAGTTAATTAATTGTCTTTTAGCTCTACAAGATACCTACATTTGAGGATCCAGTAGGCACTAGATGGTTCTAAGAGTCCTGTTACTTTAAGGTCCCCTGTCCAACGCCAAGATTAGTTGTGCTATTTATAATCAAATTGTTCTTCCCCTTCTTTCAGTGTAAAAGATACTTCCCAGTTCCATTTTGTTTGCTTCTAACATATTGTTGTCATTTTTATAACCTTTGAGAAGTTATAATATCTGCTTCTGTCATGGAAAGCAATGTACTTTATTCACTAGAGAGAAGCAACAATATACTTTATAGATATAAGACAAGAGTTCAATGGCAAATTGGTTAATGGTTTAATAAGATTCAATGGCAAGGTGCACTTGATTGTTTACTGCCTAGAAGACAAGGTCAGACGATACTGCTAGGGAGATCATCCTGTTGAGCTGTGAGGTTCAAAAACGACACCCTTGAATTCTAAACTTCTTCCCAGAGCAGAGTATAGGTGCATCTGAATGCATACCTAGTGCAAATTTGGTCAATGGTTCATATCTAAAGGGTTAGATATGTGCAATCAATCCTTTATATCACTTTGTTAAGGTTTTAACATTTCAGTGCACTTATTCCTATGTCACTTCCTGACTATCTGATACAATAAGGATTCTCTCAACCTCAAGGAGCAGCCTACTCAAGAGATGCTGACATGCAGTCTGCTGGACTGCTCACTGTTCATGGAACAACATGATTGACTTATAGTCACATTTGCACACCAGCCATATTTTGGATGGTGCTTGCTTGACTGGCCCTCAGCTGTTGTGTTATCTGTCTCCCCAGAGTCCAACTGAAGGCAGCTGCAGCCATCATGCCCAGTGTGACTTCACCTTAAGCAGAAAGGGGGGCAAGGGGGAACTTTCTTGTCTTTTGGTATAAAAGCAGTCCTTTTTTCACCTAATAATTCTTTTGAGCACTTAGTACTGTTTGAATAGTCTTGGCAAAAAAGAACTGCAGTATAATGGAACCTGATAAAATTTATAATATGGTTATACTTTTGAAAGTGATCAGATTAATGTCTCAGTAGGTACAATTAATAAAATCATATTACACATTATTTAGTGGTGATTATCTGGCATATTCTGTGCATATTGCATTTAATATCCATTTATCAAAAATCTATCTTGCTAGGAGCAGTGCTGCTAAGCCTGAAGATTTGCTTTGTATTTTCTGGGGGGTTTGAGGGAAAAGAAGAGCTGGCTTCCACTTACTGTTTATTCAGGTGCAGCAAGAATTGGTACCTTGTAGGGTCAATAGTGTCTGAAGAGGAAGTGGATGAAAGGAGAGTGAGAATGCATGAGAAAGTATCTGGAGGAAAGAAGGAAACAACAAATGAAAGAAGCTAGAAGTTAGGAAAGGTGGATATGTCAAGAGCAAGATCAGCAAAAGTTTTACAAGTGGAAAGTTGAATGCACCAAAGGTAGACATTTTGTCCCAGCTACTTTTACACAGTAGGTCAATAAAGCCAAGTTCTTTTGCCCCAAGGCTCCCCTCTTCTCACTACAGGAAAATTCTGGGCTCAATAAACTCTCTTCAAGCACTATGGACAGAAAAACTTTTCTAAAGGCTTGTATCAGTAAGGAATACAAAGCAGAAGAACCATCACAAATTTTAATTTGCTTCAGGAGATCAAGTTGCTTCTCCCCTCAATTCAATCATTATGGTTGATGCATTTTAAGAAGTGAGATGCAATATTATCGTGTTTCAAATAGAATTGGGTTTGTGTGTTTTTTTCCTTTAATTTGCTTTATTTTTAGTTACACCTGTTTTTACAAATGGATGTTATAGTTAATGACTGTTCACCTTACATATTATATCTTTGTGCAGAATTAATCTTTACTCTTTCATTTAACCCTTGGACTTTACCAAAATTGAATTTGAAGGATTTTTTCTTGGCAGACCATTTATTACTTTATTACTTTATTTAGTTTATCTGCATAACTTTTATTATTTTATTTTAAGAAGAAACTTTGCTTTCCAGCTTTGCTATCAAGAAGAGACATGTTGTATTTGGTTAATTACAAAGGATGTTATTGATGGAGTTTAGCTTGAGAATATTCTTTGAAACATCAAAGAATATTGTCAATTTTGAAAGAATGATGAAAAAAATACAGTTCAATCTGAAAATTCAACAGAATTTCTTAAACTGCAGCAGAAAGAGCTGAAATGACACCATATTATTTTTTCCTGAATTAATATTGGAAAGTATTTTCCCTCTGTGCTTGACACTGCTGAAGCCTCACCTCTAGCACTGAAGCCAGCTCTGGTACCCTAACTTTGGGAAAGGCACTGAGCAAGGCCAGAGAAGGGCAAAGAAGCGGGCGAAGAGTCTGGAGAGTGAGTCCTGTGAGGAGCAGCTGAGGGAGCTGGGGTTGCTCAGCCTGGAGAAAAGAAGGCTCAGGAGAGACCTTTTCACTTCCTACAGCTGCCTGGAAGGAGGGTATAGCCCATGAGAGTGATTTCTTCTCCCAGGCAACCAGTGATAGGATGAGAGGACCAGAGATACTCAAGCAATGCCAGCGGAGGTTCCGATTGGACACTGGGAGGGATTTCTTCTCAGAAATGCTGGTTAAACATTGGGATGGACTGCCCAAAGAGGTGGTGCAGTCACGATCCCTGGAGGTGTTCAAGGAACAAATGTGGCATTTGGTGCCACGATCTAGTTGAAAAGGTGCCTTTTGGTAAAGCACTGAATTCAGTGATCTCAGAAGTCTTTTCCAATCCAATGGATTCTGTCATGCTGTGAAAATCTTTTGTATTACCATAACTATTTTTTTTTCTGTTTTTAATGATGATGCATAGATTTTGCATTTGAAGAAAAATTGCATTATATACATAGAGGTAAAACCAATTTAATCTACTTTTGAATGTGTCTCAATAAGCAACGCAAGACACAATAAAGTTTCATCTGTAGCTGTAACACTAAGAGTTACAACATTCACACAATATGTGACATTCTAACATTGTTGTTTGTGGAGCTAATATTTCAAGCAGTGAAAAGTCCAACTTTATCAAGTCTGGAGAATGAATTTAGGATAAATCTGCATACATTTGAGCTACACTGCCTGTTTAGAAATCTTCATTATTGCAGGAGTAGTTGCTCAGCAAAAAGGATTTACTTAATTTCTATGTATGAGAATTTGAATTTGTGATACGTTTGTTTTAACACAGACATTGATTTTCTCAAACAAGAACGTTTTTAAGAAGTCAATAAATTCAAAATGTTGAAATTTTTTTTTTTATTTCACTGTTTCAGATATCACTAAATAAACCCTCATTATTCATGCAGTTGTATAGTGTGTCCATGAAATTAAGTAAAAGGTCAAGCTGCTACTTTCTCTGTCTTTTTGCATCACTAACAGCTCTCATGCTTGTGGCAACTTTAAAAATGTTGCCAGTAAATCAAGACTGATGAAACAATAGGGTCAGCATTACTCTGCTGGCAGTACAATGTTGGCTATCACACACTACCTAACAGCTTAGGCATTTGGATTGAGTGTATCAACACACTAAGAAAACAGAAGAGAAAACACTTGCATATTAATAACATAAAGGAAAATGAAAAGTTGATGTGATTTGATTGCTGAAGAACTAGTTGAATAAATGAAGTTTTGTATCACAAATTTATTACATTTTTGTAGAACAGTTCTTATAGAAAATGGTAAAAACAAATCCTGAAAATAAATAGTCTTATAATTTGAAAATTGTGTTCAAATGAAACAAAAGGAAAATAATTAGGCAATCACTTAATATGTCTCTTTTTATCAGAATTTTAGTGTTCTAAAAAATTTCTCTGCAATTGGAACTCATCAAAAGGCACTGCCAAATCAACAGAAAACTTTATTTTGTATTGTATGCTACAGAAAAATAATGAGGGAAAATTAATTCTTCCTTTATCTCATTTGCTCTGGAGCATATAGCAAAGACCTGCTTGCTGAATCTTCTTTTCTTTGCAAACCTAAGGGTAAAGATAAAAAAACTAGGGAGATTGTAAAACAGAAATATAGACTGAATATTTGGAAACTGCATAGACACATGTTCCCATTTGCAACATGCATCCTTTTTTTTTTTTTTTTTTTCCCAGGGATTATATTTTACATCACTATAAAATGCTGAAAAATACCTGGCAGACATCTAGTCTAAAATATTTTATTTTGTGGTGTCAGAATTACATTATCACTATTAAAAATCACAAACATCTTTACTCACCCTCAGGTTATAAATGACAAGATAATACTCAGGGGATGGGAAGATTGTTTCTTCCATTTTGTTTCTTCCAGAGTTCTTTTGCTTGATTCCTTTCTACCATGAAGATCAGTTCTTTCCATCATTGAACAAAAACTCTACTGAACTCCCCTATGCTAAATGGTACCCTGAACTCCTGCGTACCTCCCCATTTAATATCAAATTACCTGCCTCAAAACTTACTAAACATACTATTTCCAAGCATTGCCACAAATTCCTCTTCTTCAACTCAGTCTAAGGCAGTAGTTCACACATGTTGGACCTATAAAAATGTAGCCATTTAACAACATTATAACAAAAGAGAAAAGGCCAAGAGGTTTGTGATGAATATGCTTCAGTTGTGCCAAATGTCACTGTCTTACATGCAGCCTATATTTGGCAGACTATCATTCCTCGCTGTATCTCCTGACAAAGATTCTTATATTAATAAGAAGTGCAAGTAGAAATGTACATCAAGTTCTTCCTAGTACAAAAAAAAATTTAAAAGTGCATTGGGGTTAATGCCAGTATATTATAATTCTGGATTTTATGGTTTCTTAATTTCACATCCTACACTAAGAAGTAAGAATATAACTTTTTAGTACAGAATTCTTTAATAAAAGTAATCTCTGTCCCAGCCAGGCCACCCTCAACTCCTCATTTTTTTCAAAAAAACTAATTGTCAAATTTCACAGAACTAGAGGAAATAGAACTGGAATTGAAACTCAGGCAGTCTACATGAAAATGCACAGCCAAGTCTATCAACCAGAAAGCTTTTTTGGCAGGCACATAATCAACTTGCATGCTTAGCAATCCTGCTCCTGCTCCAGTAACACCATTCTACCAAACAAAACCTGATAAATATCCTGATATCACTCACTGCACTTTTATCTCAAACAGTTTTGCAATCTATGGTTCATTTAGTCACCTTCTGAAAGTTATTTCACACAAATTCAAGCCCCTAGTTTAGTTACACATTTTCTTTATCTTTTCCAGATAATTTCTACAGGCCTCTGTGTCTTAGCACATAAACACCACTCATGTCTCTGTGTGCTTCTATTGGTCTTCCCTCCACAGTCACACTTTGTACAAAGTGCTAAGAGCTCAAACCTTGTATTTCTGTGATACAGCAAAATACAAGGATGCAGACATTCACTGTCCACATGCATGCTTAATCTTTATGATCTTCTTCTCTAAATTATCACCATCCTAGATTATGTGACTGTGGAAAATCAGGTGCTGTATTTCATCTTGTAGTAATTTCTATGTGATGGTGCTGTTCCAGGAAGTCATACTGCTCTGCTCAAAATCCCACTCTCCCCTTACCTAAGTAAACCATGTGTATTGTAGCTGTTTACTTTTGTTGGGCAAACACATTTTTTTAAAGTACCTCTACACTGATGGAAATGAGCCACTCATAAGCATTGGTGCTTTCATACCAGTGCGATATCATGAACATTACCAACATAATTCTGTGTCATACTAATTTCTAAATAAATCTTATCGCAGCTTAATTATGATTAGGACATATTTCCATCACTTGAAATCTTTAGACTATGGCTGGATAGTTGATATATACATTACAGGCATATCAGAAGTTACAACTTTACTATGGAAACAACTGGCTCATGTTATTTAGGCAATACCATGAAATACAAGATGAACTCATATGACCTTTTGTCTTTAAATTCTCTGGATTTCTAAGAAACTATTTCTGCATGCAAACATTTCTTAAGAGAGACAAGTATAATTTACTAGCAGTAAAAGAAACATCTTAGTCACCATCTTATCACTTTTTTTCTTTCAGTATATATTTTTGCTGTGTTTTTATTTTCTTAATTACCATGCTTCTACATTTCAGGAGGAAAACGCTTTGAGAACTCAGATGTGACTTCACTTCAGATTGGTGTTAAATTTGTATGAAAAACAATTTTATTTTGTAGCTGGACTAAATGCTTCATCAAATTTTTCAGAACATTGTTTTTCACCAAGCCATCAACCACCACAGACTTTCAGTTGAACATGATATTAGGATCTAAAATACAAATCTGCAAATGATACAAACTTAGAAGGCTGATTGAAACACCAGATGATTGTGCTGCCTTTCAGCAAAACCCAGAAAGCTGGAGAAATGGGTCAACAGCACCTTCATGTTGTTCAACAAGGGGAAATACCAAGTCCTGTACCCTGGGGAATAACACCATGCACCAGTACATGCTGGAAAGCAGCTTGGAAGAAAAAGACCTGATGGTGCTGTCGGACAACAAATTGGCCATCAGCCAGCAGTGCATCCCTGTGACAACAAAAGCCTACGGTATTTGGGGCTGCATTAGGAAAAGCATCACCAGTGAGTCAAGGGATATGCTCTTTCCCCTCTCTTCAGCTCTGGCTGAGACCAACATTGAGTGCAGAGTCCAAGTCTGTGTTCAGACTGGGTAGGCATGGAATTCTGTCTGAAAAAACAATCAGGGGCTTCCTGGAATAAGTCCAACACAGGTCCATAAATGTGATGAAGGAATAAGAGCACTAATCATATAAAGGTAAAGAGAGTTAATGCTGTTAACCTGGAGAATGTAAAGTATCAGAGGGATTTTATCATTGTGTAAAAGTACCTGTTGTGGGGTAATGAAGAAGATGCAATCAGACTCTTGAATGCACGAGAGGGAAAGGGCACAAATCAAACCAATAAATTCCATTTCTGCAAGAGCAAAACATGTTTTTTCTATCGTTTTCTCTGTTTATTTCCTTGGGTTTGGTTTGTTATTGTAAAGGTAGTGAAACAAAAGTGTGGGTTTCCCTGAGAGATGGTGAGTCTCTCTCTGTGAAGATATTCAAAACTCAACTAGACAATATGTTGAACAATGTGCTCTAGAAGACTCTGCTTTGAGCAGACTAATAATCTACAGGTGTTACTCCCAACCTCAATTATTCTGTGAAATCAAGGAGAAAGTAATTTCTCAAGTAGGGATCAGAGAGTCGCTAGAGGCCAAAAGGTTTGATGAACACTATTTCTTCCTTCTTCACATGAGTCTTCTTATCTAATGTAAGCATGCATTAATAAAAACAAAAATACATAAATGGTCATCCAACCCCTTAGAAAGAAAGCTACGTACGACAGAAGTGCATCATACTGTCCTGTATAGCAGAATGTGATTATATATTTTGGCGATAAGAGTGGCATAAAAGTCTACCTAAACTAGAGTTTAATGCCTTTCACTTAATGCTATTTGATTTTAAATACAAAGATGGAGATAAGGAAAGTACTTTCTACTTTAGGTTACCACATTTATTTATTATTAAAATGTCATCAGATATTGCTTCATAGCTTTATAAAAATTGGGCTTTGACAATACAAAGAATAGGGATCCCAAATGCAGACATCTACTTTGAAGTCTTGACAGAAGCAATGCTTCTATTGTTGAGGATTTTTTAAGAAAAGATGAACTCTTCAAAGAAATGCTTCCAGAAAAAAAGAACAATTTCCTTTTATTTGCATTGAAGAATGCTCATTGCATACCCTCACATCCTGGATTGTGTATCCAGGTCTCATAATCAATCAAAACAAACTGCTGTACTCAAGACTGTTATTAGAAATTTCAAGAATTGTTTTGTGATTTTTTTTAAAGTAGTTCAGACTTCATTTCTGAAAAAAAACAACAAAGCCTGTGGGATTCATTGACATCTTGATTTTCCATGTATTTGCTCACTGTTACATATCTAAGCTAGGTATAAGGAAAACAAGGGTAGACTTGATATGTTTATCAAGATATGATTATCAAAAATTTCATGAGTTACTGGAAGTGCAGGGATAAATTTCTAAGGATTCTCAGTGCATATAAATAAAACATACAATAAAGGGCACAATGCAAAACAACAGGAAAACAGTACACATGAAAGCATTTATGGTTTATTTAAAATAATAGAGTCAAAAATCTGTATAAACACCAAGCTCAAAACGCACTTTAATCCTCTCTTTCTCTTCTCTATAACATGAAAAATAAAACCAGAATTTACAGACCAATATAGGTGACCTTAATGGGAAAAAGATGCATAAGGTTTTTTTAATTATAATTTATTTTAAAAATATATTCCTTTTAAGACTTACCAGTACAGTCATCTTCAGAGGATATTTTCATGAAAGAGTTTTTAAAAGAGAATATGTACATCTTAATTTTTATTCCAGTGATCATCCAATGTTATTTTAAATGAAAGCAGTTGACTGCATTTTATTCATAGGAACTGAATTCAGGAGAAGAGGGGAAAACCAGAGAGGAAAATATAATTACATTTCTCTAAGCTCAGCATATAAAAAATATTTTCCATGTGATTGAAGTGGCAAAGTAAATTGCTACACAATTAATTGTGCAGATGTTCAAAATATTATAAATTTTAATTTTACCAAGATATTAAAAAACCCAAAACAAAACAAGAGGACATTGTGTTTCTCTTTTGTTTCCAGACAGTTCCAAAGTAATTTTTCTTCTTCCTGTTTGTACTTTAATGAAACTAAGCCCTGTGAAATTCTAATATTTATTTTGATAGGACAATTTTTGCTTCCTTCACATCACACATAATAAGCTAATGGTAGTTTTTTTATCTAGGTCTCATTCCTTAGCATACATTTTGCTCAAAGCATTATCATCTTAACTATTTGACCTTTATTAAAACTATTATGGGGTAAGTCTTACAAGCCTCTCAGAGCACTTTAGGAAGGATTGTTTTTTTGCCATTTTTATCCTTTGTCCCTAGATATTTCTATTCCATTGAACTGGAATAGATTTATGAGTATTACCCCTGTTTAATTTTAGCATATCTATTGCAGGCTACTTGTGGGTGCTCAGGCATGCCCACTTCTTTTGGTACACATCAATGGATAAATTTTTGATCCTGCAAATATCTTCGGTTGTAATAATATCACTTCAAAATTGAAATCACTTTCATCCTGAAATAGGAAGTATTTTGTTCACCAAGCTAACGTGATTGCAGTCTTCCTCCTTTTCATTGTCAATATAAAGAAAGGCTGTACTTTACAACTTTTATCACCTGACCTCTTCATCGCTACACTCTCTATTTTGATTATAACATATAACATGGGATAGTATATAAGCTAAATGATTAGGACTTTGGTGTTCATCTAGTGTAATAAATGTTCTATAAACACTTCAGAGGGATCATATTTAAATCTATCAAAACATATGTGCATCCTATGGCAAATTTAGGAAGATGGGAATTTGTCTTTATCTAGTATTTCTACATTTACTTTTAATAATTCTTTATCACTCTCTCACTCTCACTTTCTCTCTCTCAAAATTCTTTCTATATTCTTCTTCTGTTTGCTTCTGGACAGGCTCTTGCTCTTCTAGAGCCAGTATGGCATCTAAGAAGACACGATCATTAGCACAAGAAGGCTAATAGGTTTAGCCATCACCTGTCTTGCATTTAAGCCTTCCTGGTCACCCTGCCCCTCGGTCTTTTCCTGGCTGATCACCACCCTCTTGCTCTGCTCTCTTGCTTCTGCACACAAGAGCTGGGGAAGCTGATTAGGGACTGATTCCGCTGGAATAAAAACCAACTGTGCTCTGTCCTCTGTGTTACTCTGCTGCCTCAGGTTCCTGATACAGCCAATAAAGAGTCTACCATGGCACTATTAAAAGAAGTGGGAAGTGGGTAGGGAGCAGTAATGGGACAGAATCATCCAGGAGCTGCAGGTTTTGGCAAAATATTGTGTAAAAGCAAGTCAAGTTGCATTTTTGAGAGTAGTTACTATGGAAACCAAAGAAGTGTTACTTTCCTGAAGTTTTATCACTTGGAGTTATGCATTTGTACTTCTACTGATATCTCCTTCCTCATCTTTGTGGATAAAAGCAAGATGTATTAAAAATAGATTTACTGAATATGATGGTGAATCAATTCTGAACATGGCTGTTTGCACAGAGTTCCCACTCAGAGATAGACTGTAAATTATTTCTCTGAAGAATACATTAGTGTTTTGTGACTAATAGGCTATTTAAATTTTAACTTCTACTGGAGGAGTCTCAGCAATGAATTATTGTGCCTAATGTACTTGGTTGTAGACATAACCAGACTTAAACCTGTAGTCACATATCAATCCTTCCTCAAACTGTGCACTCCTCATCCTCAACTCTGGTGAGTAGATATGGCTGTTCTCAGCACCCCTGAGCCATGCCTGGGGTGTGCCTGCCAGACTACCAGCCCACAGCCCACCCACGCAGCCTCCCTGCTCCTGGGGTCAGAAGTCCACAGGGCCAGGGCCCGATGGCACTGGCAGTGCATGGCAGGAGGGACTCTTATCTCCCTGGGGTGAGCCAGGGCTGTGTGCTGACCTCACTGGTGCCTGCCATGCTGAAGGGATGTGCAGAAGTAAATGTGAGTCATCCTAGGGCTGAGGAGAAAGAACCTCCTGACGCCAGAAGGCTTCGGTGTGCTGGTGCCTCGGGGCAGCTACACCCACCTGCCCAGGGTGGGGACACGGGCATGGATCCCTGTGAGAGTGAGAATCCTGCCAGAGGAGAGGGGAAGCGATGGAGGGTGGACAAATACAATGTATTTTCTGTATTTAATGAGACTTTTCTCATTTGTTAGGTAACTTGGATTTTTAGGTTGCTGAAAGGATTGATTGGACTGCTAAAATTTTTAGCACTCTCTCCAGATATATGTACACAAATGTGTAAATATATGTGTATGCACTTTATGTACACAAAGGCATATATTAATGATATACCTGTGATTTTTTTTCCTTTTTTAAGATTCTTTCATTTAACAGAACTTCTGACTTGAGCCAGATTGTCATTTTACACCCAGAAACCCCCTCAAGTCCTTGTTCCTGATGTCCTTCTAGGGCTTGAGATACATGAGAGAAAAAAATCGGCGTTGACAATAACCACACTCCACTTTTGTTTTTAATTTATTTAGTCTCAGTGAAGAATACATCCTTGTAAATGCAGTCTTAACAATACAGCAAGAAGGATTAAAAATAATCTATAGACATGCATACCCTACCTGCATCCTAACCCTTCATAGGAACAGATGCTTTATGTGTTTCAGTACTTTCCTGCTCACCATATGTTCAATTCCATAGGAAGAAAATCTTGTTGCCTGTGCCACACGAGAGACACAGCACACTCCCAGCTTCTGGATGATTTGGAAACAAATTCTGCATTGTGGTGGAGTGTGCTGTCTCAGGTTAGCCTAAACACATAAAAACAACAAATCTAATAGAATAGATATTGTCTCAGGAAGAGATACAACTCTTCACTGTTAGAAATACAGTCCTTCTAATAATCTTAAAAATGTATCTGATTATCAAAAGAATTTTTTTACTTCATAATTATTGCAAATAATTCTCTGAAGCTGTGTCTGTACAAGATAAAGTCCAAGAAGAAACCCCTGGAGTCTAGATAAGATTCCAACCTTGCTTCTCCCTCCTGGTTTTTAAGGGGCCATTGCCACTCTGCATATTCCACACCTCCTCTGAATCGCATTGGGAAAACTTATGGCCTTAGAAAAATTATTATTTTTTTTTTTTGCTATTTCTATTGCAAGGGCTTGAAATTCTTCTAGAGTATTGGCATCATTGTTAAATAGCATTTAGGAGTTGTGTGATATGTATTCTGTCTCTTGGAACTTGGTGTGAGAAGGTTTTGAGGGGCTATAAATCCTGCTGAGAGAATTGGAGAAGTGTAACAGCGCAGGGCTATATTCATGTTCTCTGTTGGGAACAAGGCCTGGAGCAGATCGTCCCACAAAACCATCATTAGATTTTTCTTGTAAGGAACTATTTGGTTAGTTCTGAAAGATAACTCTGCAAAAATACATATGCAGACTCATAATAAGCACACCAAGACAATCTGGGAAGGTAAATTATTGGGAAAAAAAATAGCAGAACTTTAAAATATATACTTTCATTTCCCATGCTGATAAACGAAAAGGAAGAAACAATAGCTGTCTGAGTCCTAAGCATCAAACCTGTAGACTTTCATCAGAAGTTATGAATTAAAGACCTGAGGTAGGAGATACCACTGTAGGTACATGTAGAGACCATTGAAAGAATGATGAGAAGAAAAAATATATATATTCAACTAGTTTATTATATTTTACAGACATAAAAAAAATAAATTATAGGAATCTCTGTTAGTGATATAACATTGCATATTTCTTACTTCTTATGCACTCCAAAGAAAGGGATTTCTGAAAATACTGATGTAGTTTGGTTCGGTTTAATCATTGCATGCAAAGATAATTGGTTCAAAAGCCACAACCTAGTGACACATTAAGTGGTACTATGGAGAAGCTGCAGTATGTGAAATTATATTTGTAGTTATCTGCATCTTTAGAGCAAGTCTTTAAATATATTTTTAGAATTGTTTGTTTTTTAATTAATATAATAAATCTGTCACAGTTATTTTCAATTAAATATTCTCATGACATTCAACTTAAATGGTGTTTGAAGGAAAGGGTACTAAGAGGAAAACAGAACAATTGTGAAAATCTAATTTAACTTGTATCAAGAGCTGTCTTCTACTCATTTTTTGATGCAACGGGCAAATTAATTGTTTTGTCACTTTATTGTGAAATATAGATACACTCATACTTGATACCTTAATCACAAATTATATCAACTTTTCTGCTATTCATAGTGGCTATCTTCTATTACTCTCTGGCCGTATATTCAAAAGAGTAGAGGAAAACAAATATCAAAATTCAACATATTAAGAAATATAAAATTAGAGAGTGGGGTGGCATTACAATCTCTTCGCTATACAATTAAAACAGTTTTTGTGAGACTTCAAAAATAAAACTGCTACTGCAAGATATTCTACATCTGAATGTACTGATTCAGTTGTCAAAAAAAAAAAGACAACAACCACTATTATAAAGTAAATAAATACCTTAAACAGAAAAACACAGCTGGTCTTTGAAAATATGATCTGAATTTTTCAGGGCTGCAGTCTCAATCCTCAGAAGTTTTCTTTTTACCATATGTTTAATAACACTGTAGTCATGGAAACTTCAAGCACCTGTAGCTGTTCCTCAGAACCATGTTTATTAGTCTGTAAAACGCATGTCATGATTTCTAATTTCTAATCTGCTCTGAATTTTGCCAATATTATCATGGCTGATGTGTCACCCTGCCTTCCCTTTGCTTTGCAGTCCATGACCTGTGAAACTGGTGTTCAGAGCAACAGCTGCTTCAGGTTTCCTTGGAGCAGGTCCCTGTCAGTACTAACTTCTGATTCCACAGCATGTAAACTCCATGTTACAAGGTCAGAAACTTCTTCTATTCCTTTTTCCATTCCCTACTGTGGCATCAGTGCCCCAGAGATAAGTTCCCTCTCTCTCTTACATAGAAAATTATTTCTTATCTCTTTTGCTTTTCCAAATATATTTTGTAATTTTGCAAGAATTTACAGTACACTGATGGTCATAGAGCACCACAAAGTGCAGCTTTATTGTTTAAACGGTGAAAGATCTTACTGTAGAGTTTTAAACAGCAAAGAAGGGAAATGAAGTTGTTCAGACCTTCTTTCAGCATATCCTTTCTTCTGGAAATTCACAGATGAAAATACAAGGATTCCAATATATTTAGTGAAAGATGTATGCTCGGCTGACAGACATTCCCTTCAAGAATAAAAAAGATAAGACATAAAGTATTCATATACTTGTAAGTCATGCTAGTATATGAGATGACTCCTTTATGAAGTGAAATGGTCTAATTAAAGGAACTCCAGTTGGCATTAAGTTATATTTCTTGAAGATCAATTGCACCAATAGAGCTTCTGTTTGCTAGTTGAGAAATGAGGAGTGGATGGCCTTTGTGCTAGTAAGGGAGCATGGGGCTTCCAATGGAGATCTCTGTAGTTTTACTAGCCTGTGAAGATAGCTCTCAAGAGACCTTTGTAGTTTGGGTTTAGAATTCTATCCCTTCCACAGAGGGAGGAAAAACTAGTCCCTTTGCTCCTTAAATCTACTATCTCAATAAACAACTTCAGAATATTATGTGTTACACAAAGCTTATACTTTTCTTCCTTGAGACTTCCCTGCTTTTAGGCTTTTCTACAAGTATCCAGGTTAGTTTGATGCACAAGAACTGTCTGCCTTCTATCACAAATCACACATTACTCTCAAGCTCCTGTATGGTTATTTTTCTTAAGAGAAAACGTGCTGTTAGTTTTGTTCAAGGAACAGTTGCTAAATTATTATTATTTCCTACAGATTATATTATCTCTTAACAGCAAATAGCTTCTTCACAACAAGTTAATAAAATGCAAAAGAAGGCATCCAAGTTCCATTTAAAATAAATGGTGAATATATTAAAATCTAAAAAGGCTTTAAAAAGTATCTGTAGTCTCATCTGTCAAAAAGAATGGTGCATAATACTGTGAAAAAGCTGATGGAGTTTTTTCCCCAATCTGTAAATCCATAAGGTTCTGTGGATGCTTTAAGGCAGCATAATTCAGCACTGCTGCTAGAGGGAGTAGAAGCACCGTGAACTTCAAAGGGCACTTAATTCATTGATTAATGTTAGCCCTGCCACAATGGTTTGCTGCACTTGACAGCTTAGTATGATGCAAAATGGCATGGACCAATTGGAGCATCATTCTTTTCAGTGGAAATTGATGCTTTATCATCAACTTTATCATCACACTTGTAAAATTCTTAGAAATGTTGTGATCCTGAAAACAACCTCTTCATATTAATTATACTTGAATCAAAGCCGCATCCTCTAAATTCTGTAACTTAAAAAAACCCATAATTTTCTTCTCTAAGGAGTTTATCTTCCCACAAAAATTTGATGATGATTTGTAATTATAGTTTAGTTTTTTCTATGAAACTATTCACTTCATGGCAAACTGAGAACCTGTGTTGGCGGACCATTGGTGTGTCTGTAGGCGTGGAAAAAGTATCCTTATAATGAAGAGATTTTTAGAGATCAGGTGTTGGGATAATGAACTAAGTTTCTTATAGAAATTTAAAATGCTTTTTTTATTTATGAGTTATTTCAGTTGCACTAGAGATTTCAGGTTGAAAGAACAAGGTACACTAGTATAATTGAAAACAAGTGGGAAGAAAAGTGTAGAGACGTGAGCTACAGGAGAGACATTCTCCAATGCACATAGTCCCTGCAGCTGAGTCACAAATGCTCAGACAGCTATGGTTCTCGTGCTGCATTTTATGTAGATAGTGTCAAGTTCTTGCAGATATGACAGTCAGTTGCTGATTTCTCTCACTGTGGCACCAATCCACGTCAGATATACAGATTTTCATGCAATTTCTTCATATTCAGAACACTAAAACTAGAAGTTAGATTCTTGCATAAAAGGGCAGACTAACCTGATTATTGCTCAAGATTTTAATTTTCCTTCCTTTTCACTTCTGAAGGTGGCAGACATGTACAGGCAGGAGGAGGGAAAGATTATTTTTACTTTAAAATATAGTTAGAAAATGCCACATAGGCTAAAAATAGCTCAAAAAGATGAACTCCTCGGATGTGCTAATGCCCCTGTTAAATCAATACTTTTTGAGATGTTAAGTCAATATGCTTTGAGATTAGTGGGTAATAAATAAGTTATGAAACTATTTCCCCCAGGAATTCTTTGCACTTTTGCATATAGCTTTTTTGTACAGGTGGTCACAGGTGGAACTGTCTGAGGTAAGTAGTCTATGCAGGACTGAGTCACAGGTTTGTGTGGATCAAAAGCTGCTTCCCAAGTTAATGACACAATATAATGTACTAAACAATTCCCACACCACAAGAAATTGCAGTCTCACTTTTCAGCACCAGTGACTTATGTCCTTGAACCCTCCATTTTAGTTTCTTGGAGGTAAACTTAAGGTTACTTTTTCACAGATTCAGAAAATTTCCAGCAACTCTATAAAAGCAATTTTGTTCAGACAGTTCCCTGCCCACGAGGTTGTTTCTTCTTCCTAACTTCAACCCATTTGTGCTGATTAATAGCTCAAGGATCTTTTTTACTAAGGAAAAATTAATTCCATCTGAGGGAGGCAGATCATATTCAGCCTCCCACAATGTTATATTCAATGGGGGACATCTATAAACTAGAAGAAGGTAATTATGTTACTCCCTTAAAAGTGGGAGTCCTTCTCTAAAAATTGAAACAATGGCAGTGCAAAGCAGAATGTCTCTAGCTGACTGTGAATGTATATAGACTCATTCCCCTTTAAAAATACACCTCTCTACAAAGAGCTAGTTCAGTTCCCTTAGGGTTATGTGAGTTTTTTCAGTGGAGATTTTGTGCTTAGCCTCAGCAGATTCCCTAACATAAATAAAGTTCTGAGTAATGTTACCTTTAAAGGTTTGCATTTAGGTGGTGAAATTGTACTGGATTATAAGAACAAGATTCTATCTATAAAGTAGGAACAAATAGCACTAGCATGGAACGAAATTGTGGAGCTCTATTAAATAAAGGATAAATGCAGTTTTGCTAAGCATTGTCATAGAGCCACTCAGGCTGCTCAGTGGAAATGTTTTTAGAGTCCAAGCTGCAGGAACACAAGAGAGATTGACTGTAGATGGCAGACTCCTGTGATAAATAGAGAAACAAATAAACACAGGAGCAAATATCAGAGGTTGTGTTTTAGTCGCAAGTGAAGAGTCTGCTTCCTACCACCCAGAAGTTCTGTTGGTCCAGACACAACAGACAGAGAAATAGAAAAATCATGTGGAAAGAAAAAAATCCTGGCAAAGACAAAAACACTAATGTTCCCTTAACTTAAAAGAATATGCCTGTGTGTATGTATAGGTTAGAGTACTTGAGGAGCACAGTGGCTTGAGTTTAAGATAACAAAGGTAAGCATAGGACATGCCTGGAAGTTATTTCATGATTTTGTCTAAGAGAAAAAATGCAACCACAAAAGAAGAGAAAACAGTAGAATTTATATCTGGCTTTTATTACGGATTTCAATGCTTTTAACTATAAGGTTGTTGAGATGTTCTTATAATCCCCAGCTAAAAGGCAATGCTTGCCAGGTATCTACTGGAAAGATAAGGATATGGGAGGTTTAGAAGTCATAGAATATTCTTACTAGAATTTCACCCAGGTTATATCTGGGGTCTTTGATGTTTTCTATTTAATTTCAGATAATAAATGACAAAATTGTGAATCCACTATTTTCTAAATTGTTTTTGTTTTTTGTTGTTTTTCTAGGAGAATAGAGTTAGTAATGTCAACCATTAATAGTTGTCTCTGTAAATAGGAGAAAATGTGTCTGTTAAACATATTCCCTTCTTGCATTATCTTAATTTATATAGGATTCAATTTATAGAAGTATATACATGGAAGAAACACATTATGAAAGAGGAGAATTTTGTATATAGAAACAAGGAAATGGACTGCACAGGCTATTCCAAAGTGATCTGAATAAATCATCATTGCACAGAGCTTTGGTGGAGAAATAAATGTAAGAGAATTATTTGTTTTCCAATGAACAGTGACCATTATTATCAGAATAATTCAGGTCACATTGTCATTCAGGAAAAAACCATATCATCCGTGAGAGAAAATCTCACCTATTCAGAGCAGGTCAAACATAAAGATGAGTGGTAGGACAATGTGTTTAAGCAAACTCTACTTCAAGTAATACAACTACTTAGAAAATTAGCTGCTACTACAGCAATGTAAAATCAAGTCACGAGCACTAAACACTGGTAAAGCTTCATAACTATAGATATGTTACAGCAGAAACAATATATCATAATGCTGTTTGCTACTTTAAGACTGGCTATATTTAACTGATTTCTGTATTTAACATCTGAATCCCAGCTGTGCACAGCAAGTCTTTACATCATCAAATGAAAAGATTTTGACAAGTTCAATCTTGCTAGTACCATAGAATGTACAGAATGATGCAACTTGACTTGTACTTGATATTATATTGGTTCTGACCTAGATAGCACAAAAATCATTTGAGGGATACATCAAAACAAGATTTAAAAAATATTGCATTCCAGGTTGTTTCATTCATGAGGGATCAAAGGCTAATCCTGCCTTTAGCTGCTTAGAATACAATCAAAATCCAAGTGTCAAATGTCCTCACAGAGTAGCAGTATGTCTTTCACATTTGCAAAAATTCTAATTCATACATTCCACTATTTAAACCATACTACTTTTAAGTGGCAATTCTTGATAACAAAAATCCTGTGGTAAACTTTCATGCACAAATGAATCCCATTAATAAGGAAACTGCCTATTTATCTTGACAAGATGAGACATGTACTCTGCAAGATCTGTTTCCCACATGGTAAGCTTTATCACATAGTCTGGCTCTAAGCAGTTGCATTATTTTCTATGTCACTGGAATTAAATAAAAATGTGAAGAAAAGCTGCCAACTGTGAAAACAAATCCAAATAAAAAATTAAACACCCAAACATGATTTACTGTTTCATGTGGCAAAACATTATTAGAACAATGAGAAAGCAGTCTGTCTGGTAATTTTTTTTTTTACTGTGAACATACATAGTGTAATTCATCAGTAAGAGCAGTTAACTTTCTCTTTTTGCATATACTCCACAAAACTCCCCCCAAAAAAATGAAACGATATAAACACTTAAAAGAACTTGAGAAATCAGAAAATTTGAACTTACTTTAAGACAATTGCATTGTCATCAGTGTTTCCTGTGCTGAGGATAGTAACTGGTATCAGCTCANATAGTAACTGGTATCAGCTCATTTCTAGCTAAAAAGCGCATCTTACTCATTTAGGAAAAGGTGCAGTAAAGTAGGAGTAGAACTACACTGTTTAGATAACAAAGACTTATGAAATTTAGCATGTATATGAAACAATAGAACATACATACAAATACAGTTTTTATTTTCATCCAAGATGTGCTTACAGCAAGACTGTGGTCTTATCCAAATTATCACAAGCCAGTGCATCTTAACTTAAAAGGTTAAGCGTAAGGAATAGATAATGTTTCAAATATATTGAAATCAGAGATGAATTTCAAGAACATGAGGTTACTTTTGCTTTTAACATCATTGAGATTCACCAATGATTGTATGTCACTTTACACTGTGTGTATAAATGACTGTGCTGAGTAACTGAATAATTGATTCATGTAAATTAACTATTACCACTACTACTGTAGTCCTACTTCACAATTTTTTTTCCCCAATTTTCTTTTTCATGGCAAAGGAGTTTGCTCATCAATGAAATAATTTTGCGTCTTTTCTACATTTGTCATGTTGAGATTCTAAATGTAAAGCAGAACTCAAAAGATTTAGTGACTGATTTTCAAATGCAGGACTTATGGAGAAGAAATAGTGCTCTCTCAACAAACATCCCTCAGGGATGCCTACAAAGATATGATATTACCTAATGAAATCTATCCTCTACAGTGACCTAGGACGCTAAATCATGGAATATATACCTTGGCATATCTGAGACTGCCCACGCATGAGCTTGACAGTGAGAAGAGGTCCCAGTTAACTTCCAGAATAATTTCCATACGTACCAACACAAATCAGGAAGGGATAGTCTTGTTCTTCAACTGGCAGCAATTACCTGGCATGGACATGAGAAGGAAAATAATGAATGTGAGTGCTGCTAAATGAACAGTACATGTGCTTTCTAGTTTTTCTTTGGTTCCCTGGTGCTTCTTTCCCCCTGCAGTCAGGAGGAGGCTGGATATTATTAAACCTTGCAATATGTGTCCATTCTGTCTTCTACCAAAAAAGCAATAAAAAGATGCCCGTCTAACCTTTTGTATCTTGAGATGAAGCTTTTCTTTACTACCTTTGCTATAAGAGATCCAATAACAACATAAATTCTTGAGGCGCTATTCCTTTTAAATGATCAAAGCAGTTATTCCAAAACTTTGTCATTTGCACTTGGAAAGGGCAAACGGAATTGGGATTCAGAGAAAAGTTCAGGAATTACAGTTAAAACTAATGTTTTTTTCCTCCTGCTCTCAACTGCTTTTATAATTTGCATCTATGCAGAATGCATAAAGCACCCATGAAGAAATGATAAAAGCAAAACTGCTCAAAATAAAAAGGTGCATTAGCCCTAGTAAGCAATTTGAGAAAAGAAGGGACTACTATGGAAACTGGTAGGCAGCTGTCTGGCCCAGTGACAATGTGCAATTCTTCTGTTCTGTGAATTATAGCTGAAGTGATTAGATCTTTTCTAGAGGATAACTTCAAGGATGTAGATCACTCTTCCTTGTGAAGTGAAATAGAGTACAATGCAGCATTTTTTGTCATCCTAGGTACCTGATATCCAGGCTTTGAAAATGCCTGATAAGACTTATTTTCCTTTCTTAATTTGACTTACTAACATTTTTTAACATATCTATAGTCAGTAAAACATCAATAATTTATTATCGATAGTATTTCAATCTCATGTTGAGCTTTGCCAGTTCTAACCTATCATGTGAATTCCAGCTTAGAATGTGCATAAATACTGACATGGTCCTTAGCTTTGTGTATATCCAATATGATTACAACACTAAATATTTATATATGTTGCACTTTGAAGTCATATAAAGCATTCTGTGATTTGTTCCCCTCCTTATTTACAGAAGAGCACATAATCAGGACAGAGTACCACACTGGTACCACAGGCGTAGTGTAGGCATCTGTAAAGATTGCTTTTAACAGCACGGGCAACATTAATGCCAATCAAATTTTCTCTCATTAAAATTGTTCATTGCTCATTCACAATGCTTTTTTGGAAATAAACTTGTAGTGAAAAACAAGCCATCTTCCTTATTTCTTCTCTTCTTTGGTGTAATTTTAAGCAACATTGCACTGGATGACAGATTCTTCTGAAGAAATTTTCTTCAGTCTTTCAGTCTCTATTACAGCAAGGCCAGTTAGACTGTGCTGCCTCAACTGTGTTATTAATCTTTAAAGCCAATTCAGCTCCGTAATTTTTTCACAACAGCAAAGAGAGAGTTTTCCTCAATTTTCTGACTATGTATGTAGGA
>VZTB01010487.1:414648-434438 GCA_013397245.1 Thryothorus ludovicianus
ATATCCATCACCAGAACTTTGCTTTATATAGTGTTGTGTATATAATGGGAATAGCTGGCAGAAGTGAAACTTCATGCCATCATTCTCCCTTGCTTAAAAGCAGCAAGTACTCAAATGCTCATGTTAGCACATGGATAACATAGGGTTATTTTCCAATCTGTAGTCACTTGAAATTATCTTTCTTTTTCAATAAATATTTCATCATTTACAGATTAAATAACATATGTAATTCTTTAGGAATAATTAGTATTTTAATTATTTTACATTTTTTATTCTCCATTTGTTCTCTTAATTTCCATTATATGCAGTGGTGTTGTACAGTGTTCCCAACATCAGGTAACCCAGCACCATTTATCTCACTTTTGAGACAACCTCTTTTGCTATCCTGATCTCTCTTGAGCCTCTGGAGTACTGGATTCAGAGCACAACTTTTGTGCAACCTGCAGCCTCCTATGTCATATGGACTGTGCAGTTTCCATGCTACAGCACTAAAACATAATTCCTAAGGAATTAATAGGGGCACAGAAGAAGGATTATTTAAAAGGTTTAAGACCATATGTAACATTGCTTTTTTTCCACCATCACTATTTGCCCTAAACTTCAATAAAAACTTGGGAAGTGAGAGGTTGACTAAAATTTGAACACTTATAGAAATGTAAGGTGAGAAAATGAGAAGAACCCTAAGGGATTAGTATTAATTGAAAATGTGTGGACATCTTCTCATCAACTTGTACAAGGTTCAAAATGTCTGGACCTTACTAAGCTGGAAATTTTGTAAAAGGCTCAAATCAGGAAGATGGCACCTGACAGAACAGACTAAAATTGCTATGAAAATCTCAATGCACTCCTAAAATGTGATTTTGCATATGCTGGCAAATCTGCTTTTGTGACAGATTACATTAAAATAGAATTAAAACAAATTTTAAACAAATAAATCTGGTTTTAAAGTGATTAAATGTCAGTGGACTGGATATCTTCTTTGAAAATCTACTTTATGTTATCTCTATTTTTTTATTTAAAAAAAAATAGTACTAACTTCCAGATAAATTATGTCTGAGAATTGAAATTTATTGATTTTTCCCCTTTGATAATTATTTTTTTCTGTCACAGAAATTTAAATCAACATACTTTTACTGCCAATGCCTGATAAAAGCACCTACCAGTATTTACAATAGAATATTCATATTAGAAGAAGAGATTAAAACTGTGGTTTAATTTTCTGACTCAAGCATCAAATTTGAAGGTATGTTTATATGCCATTTAAATAAAACAAATAAATGCTCTTTTTTCCCCTTATTTTAAGACATCCTAGCAAGAGTTACATAGAAAAAATTGTCCCATCTTTACACTTGGATCTGAGATTAACAATCAAACTTCAGACAACTAAATCTTCTCACAGTAAGTCCACAGGGTGTGTTAAATCTACTTCAAATATTCTTGAAAATAGTAATCTGTTCCTTAGTAAATACCAATCAATCTGGCAAGAACCTAAAGCATAATGTGGTACTGAGAACAAACTCTTTTGTGGTTGTTCTATTTCCTTTCCAACACACGCCATTTGCATTATTATCAGCATCACAGAGACGGCATAATTATCTTACGCTGACACAGTGGTGTTTCCTTTGCTTATCCTCAAAAACCACTCAAAGTCTAAGCACCAGGGAGTTTCAACACCTGCACTGTGAGCTTTAAAACAGGGCTGTTAACAACAATATTGTGGTTTCTGCAAAACTGCAGAGGAAATTAGGAAGAAAATACACAGGGAAGGGCATAAAGGGCAATGTGATTTTTAATTTTGTAAGCTGCTTTCTTCCAGTTTTGTGTTAAAATAAGATGCCAGATAAAGTTACTAGTAGCAGAAATGACATGAGAAACCCAAACTGAAAAGTAATTTAAGCCAGAAGTAAATTGTCCCAGTGGAATAAGCAGTACTTTCGGTTAGACCTCAAAACTCCCTCAGCATCTAAAGGGTATTTTCAGGCTCTTAACAGCAATGAGTGTCTGAGGTCACCTTCATGTTAAGCTTGTTGTGACTTTCCTTGGCAAAATGTTGAGAGAAACCTAGAGCATCTAAAAAAGAAATGTTGCAAAATTTACTCTGTTGATATTCTTTACTACTTTGGGAGAAATGTGTCACGTGCTATGAACAAAATGACATTTAACTTATTAGTAAAGGAACTATCACCAGTTCTGGAGTTTTGTTTTTTTTTTATTCCATGGCACTGAACTGGGTAATCGGTGGTTATAATTGCCTAATCTGAAGTTTACCAAGGACACAAGGTTGTTCTTTGCAGTAGCAATTGCTGAGGTTCATTTGCAGTAAAAGATGTATGGAGAAGATCCAAGAAAATTGCAGTACTTAGTAATGACTTATGAGTAGTTACAGGTATGGCTACAATGGCAAAGATAAAATACTAGAAAAACATCGTATCCACAGAGATTTTTGAAATCAGAGATATTTATGTGATTTAATTTTTATATTGGTTTAGTTTAATCTCCTTTATCAACCTAATTAATCTTTCAGTGGTAGTGATAATAAGTATGTGGAGGAAATTAGTTATAAACCATTATATTGAATACACAAAACTGTTAATGGTGGTGGCCCCCGGAAAAGAAGGAAGGAAGGAAGGAAGGAAGGAGGGAAGGAAGGAAGGAGGGAAGGAAGGAAGGAATTCCAAAAATAATTTGTTTCACTCACTATTTAGAAGAGAAGCTGCTTTGTATTCAATTACAAAATGGCTATTGAAAAGTAAAATCTGTTGGTTTTGCCAGTTTTGAATAGCCAATGGCAGAGTGCCAAAATATGAAAAAGCTTAGAGAAACATTATTGTACAATAATCTGTTTCTCTCTTGCTACTACTCTATCTCTTCTGTACTACGTCTTTTTAGCACTGTTAGAGTTTTATCTTTTCTACCAGGAAACAGGAAAGTATTATATAATACATAAAAAATATTTAAATACAATACTTATAATATTTATTAAAATATCCCCATTATAACATAATGCAAACTGAAGTGGAATGATCATGCTTCATGTAGAGATGCTACACAGGTTTGTTTTTTGTTTTTTTGCAAAATGGGTTTTCTAGTCCCTTTTAAGTTTAAGAAAGTTTCTGAAACTCTATCTTAAAAGAGATAAAAAAATACTCTCCACAAGCATCAGAGATTATTGTTTTTGTTTAAATTGAGAATGTCTGGAATGGTGAACAAGTCGTTGATAAGGATTTGCCTGGCATTCTGGACACTTGTCTGAACCTGACTACCAGCATCAATGTGCCCTTTTTGTCTCATCCATGTGCTGTGGGATGAGGCTGCTCCTGATGAGACACCTGCTTCTCTCCATCTTGTTATCACCTCTGGCTCCTTTCTCCCTTTTTCTCAAGGAGAAGCTGCTCTTGCCATCACTTTAGAGGATCATGCTCTACAGACTGTCAATGAGAGGAGGTTTGGAACTCCTTACTTATAGTCTTTTAAACATAAGACCGTGCTTATATGGTGCATCAGAGCTCCCAAATCTTGATTTATGATCAGTTCATGTCTGGATGGTAGTAGAAGTTCTCATTGTAGGGAACTTTGCAACGAGGTCTTCAGCTGGATGAAAAAAACCTTCCCAAAACACATCTTTGCTGAATTCTTACATTCAGTTTTGGGTCGCTTGGTCCTAGGGGATCATGTATGTTCTATTGCTATTGATAAACTGTGTTCAAAACACCTCATGCCTTAAGTAGGTTCGAAAGACCATCCTAGATGACCATTTCTGCATCTGCAGGAATTAGTTCTAAAGCTTATTTAGACTGACTTTTTCTAACTAAACCTAAGTCTATTCTGCAATAAGAACTTTCTCAGAGAATTGCTGGAAAAAACAGATTCATCATCCCAGATGTTAATCAATACATGGAAGCACATGGATAGTCACTGTGAACTGGCCAAGAGCACAACAGAGATAATCACCTGAATTCCTTGAATTTTCTATCTCTTGCAGTAATTAGTGAAATTAGTGAATTAGTGTAGTGCAGCAGAGTAAATCCCCTTGTCTCAAATTAGTCAATGGGATCATCTCAGCAGAAACTGGCCAGAGGCTTCTTTGATCAGCCAGGGAATTGCTGACTGAGTGGACATGGGCATAGCCATGATATCTACTTATACCACAATTGCAGGACAAACATGAAATTCATATTTATATAATACTTCCAACTTAAATTCTTTGAATCTTGCCATAACCAGATGTAAGGTTTGCAATATTTAAAAAACCAAAAACACTAGATTTGTGTTTGTTAGGAATGTTTCCTCTCTAAAACTAAAAAAAGCTTTCATTAATACAAAATAAAGGTGAACTTTTAGTACCTTCATCATTCGGACAAATTAGAGAGATGCCCAATCACCAATTGTTTGAAATTTAACAAAGAAAAGTGTTGGATTCTGCCCCAGGACAGGGCGACCCTGGATATATGGATAGACTGGGGAATGAGATACCAAAGAGCAGCACTGCAGAAAGGGACCTGGGGGTCCTGGCTGATGGCAAGTTGGACATGAGCCAGCAGTGCCCTGGCATCCAGGAGGGCCAACTGAGGTGTCCTGGGGGGCATCAGGCACAGCATGGCCAGCCAGGCAAGGGAGGGGATTGTCCTGCTCTACTCTGAGCTGGGGCAGCCTCACCTTGAGTGATGTTGGGGGGCAGTTTTGGGTGTACAATATAAAAAAGATACTATTAGAGAGCATCCAAAGGAGGGCAACAAAGCCGGTGAAGGGCCTGGAGGGTAAGGAATCTGGATGAGGAGCAGTCGAAGGCACTTGATCTGTTTAGTCTGGAGGAGACTGAGGGGAAACCATCTTGAGGTTCATCTATAAATTTTCCTAGTTGAGGAGTTTTTTTTTGTTGGAAGTTTCAACTGTTCTTGCTACCGTTAATTAGCTTCACAAGAAAAGACTACAACATGAGGTTCATGTTAAGAAATGGGATTGTTTCTACCCTCTGTGTCAGTAGTGATTTTTGCTATGATGTCAGAATCCTTGTGAAAATAACTACTTTGAGGAAGAAGAAAAGATGAATCACTGAAAGATTTTACAGATTTCCCCTACAATTTTCCTTAAAATACTGTCATGGGTGTCCATCACAAATGTGCATACGCTAACAAAATTCTTTTTTCATTTCTCCAGTGTCGGGTTTTCTCCTTTTGCAGAAACTCTCCTGAGCTAATAAAGTCCCTTTTTCTCCAGCTGCGATGAAAGAAGAAGCTGAAACTCTTCAGGTCTTGCTTCCAAGGTTGTTTATTTTCTCTTATCTAAAACATTCTTTCCCTGACCTGCTGAGCTCCTTCCAGCAGGATAGTCAAAGGCGTTCTCTACACCCTTGAGGCAGTCTTTATCTTTTATACTAAAAACTACGTTTACCTTATTTACAATTATTTTCCAATACCTATCACCTACGTTAGACAGTCAGTCTCTACTTAAACCAATCATCCGTGTCACCATCACAGCAGAAATGAAGAAGGTGAAGAAAAAAGAAGAAACTTATAAAACCAGGTTCCTCCATCTTGCCATCACACACCTCCTTGTACTAAAACCCAAAATCTACTTTTACACCCTGTGACAAACTTATTTTTACTCTAAACTCTTGTAAGCTGTAATTCTTCTTTTAAGGTTGGCAATTGTTCCCATGGGCTAAAATCCAAACCACAGGTATTTTGGGCTCTGTTCCAAGGTCTCTGAGGCCCCTGCCTGGGTCTCTGCACCTTTAGTGCAGCCAGAGAGGAACCTTGTGTTCCCACACTCCAGTGGGAAAAAAAAAATTCAGACATATAGAGTTCTTCAAACAACTCTGTGACAGAGACAACATTTTCTTTTGCTTACTGTCAAGGAAACTGAACAAAAGAGAAATGCTGCTTCTTTTTTTAAGGAAAGAAATACTGAACTACCTTCAAAGAAAGCAACATTTTCATCAGAAGAGAATTAAAGGTTGTACCATTCCCATAGTCCATTCTCTTTTATTTGTCTCACACAGATGAGTCACATTCTCATTATATGCTTAAAAATCCTCACTTACACCTCCATTGGTCTCATAATGGACTCTTTTCACAAAGTTTACATTGTATAAGGAAATCTATTTCATCTTTTCATAAAAACAGGCATGCCAACATTTTCTCCTCCAGTCCAGTGGGAAAAGTTTTTACTTCAGAATGGGAGTACAGAGTCAAAATTACTCCCCAAATCTAGCCCATAGAGAAATGATAGAATGACCAGCATATTCAGCCCACTTTTCCACAGTTTTTCTCTCTCTTTTCTCCACTTCCTCTATCCCAAATGAGCACCTTTTTTCTGGCTTTTAGAAGCTATGGAGTATTCCACCACATATCAGGAAAAGCTACATGAAAGCTGTAGCAGTCAGCTTTTGGTAAGCTGTCTGAAAAATTTCTGGCAAAATAATTAATGAAGGCAGAAAGAAAGCTAAGAAAAAGAGGTCTGAACTATTTGGAGCTAATCTACTACTTGAAAGTGTCAGCAGTAGCAAGAGTGTTATCTACTGTTTGCAGCAGGACTGTGGATACATGTCATGCCTAGATTCCTACTTTACTTACCCTAGGACTTCTCTCAAGGGTTGGGGACTATTTGGCTTTATTACTGTGATTAAATCAATGTGTTTTAAAGGATTTAGATTTTCCATTTCTGGCCACTGTAGTCAGAATTGATCCTATGATCGCAAAAGACTAGACAAAATTGAATTTTGCAATCAGAAGAAGAAAGGCATATGAAGGAAATATGAATTTTTGGAGCAGAATGACAATTGATAAATCTTTCTCCTTTCTGCCCACCTAAGGGGCAAGGCTTTCATTTTCCCCAGGAGAAGTATTCATTAGGGTTATACCAACAATAGTCTGCAGGACCGAGATTCAAAACCCATTGTATTCACATCAATTCCAAGGAGACGTTGCTATGCTCAATGTTCTAGTAGCATGTTGCTATTCTGGGGAAATCCAAACTTCTGTCAAAAAGCTGGTGCAAGGCTGTTTGCAGTGGCAGCAGGACTGACAGGAGTGCCTATTAATGAGGGTGTTTTCTTACCCTCAGCAGTCTACCTGGGACAAGTATTTGTCTATTGCAACAATGCCAACCTAAATTCAGTCAAAAGGAGTAGAACTTTTCTGCTATTCAAGCAGAAGATTAACATCAGTTCTAACTTTGTTAATGCATTTCCTGGAAGACAAGAAGTAAATTCTTAGGTGAATTTAAGAGCTTAATAATTACATCTTTCCTTGTTCTTATTTTTCTCGTGAGGTAAAATGGTTTGTATTTATGGGTAACTAATTCTGTAACATATTCATTTAATTACTGTTTAAATGCCATTTTGTTGTAATTTGTGCAGCCTTATTCAAAGCACTTGAAAGAAAATTTTAAAAATTTATAGCTCAATTATAGTTCTAAAAATAATACTGAAGACCATGTGTCATTCAGTTTGAGGTTAATACAAGTAAATTTAAGTTTTGACAGGTTGGATTGCCCATGTTCACAAGAGGTCATGTGCACACTCATCTGTTCCTGACATTATTGGGTCCAATTTGTCTTTTTAAATATTGCCGTCTGCTGAGATTTCATAGTTTACCTTAGACATCTCTCCCAAGACATATAAGATCCAGATACAGACCATAAGGGAGGTTCTCATCACCCTGCAACAGTAGACAGACACACTGGAGAGCTGAAGTAGCACTTGTTTCCCCTGTGAAGCATGGAGCTGAGCTCCTGATGGCGATTCAACACAGTGACAGCCTCCACAGCACTGACAAGGGTCTCGAGAAAGCTGCATGGCAGGACTGGAGTTATACTGCAAGGGGGGTTGGATCAAAGAAATGGGCACGAGTTTAAGAGCATGTTTGGGAATGAACTAGGAAAAAAATATTTGCTGACTAGGTGGAACGCCCCATCTACAGGATTGTGGATGACACCAAATTGGAAAAAAGAGTCCAGAGCATTGGAATGCTATGTAAAGGAGCTTAAACAGAAGACATTATAGGACAGAAATTTGATAAAGTGTTAAAATGGCAAACACTGAGTCCTGCATCATGACCATAATAACCAAAAACCCCAGTGCTGGCTGGACATCAAATGAGAAGAAAGCAGTTTGCTAGGAGAGGGGCCCTGGCAGATAGCAAATCAGTATGAGCCACCAGTGTACCCTTGCAGCAAAGGACAGCAGCACCCTGAGCTTTATTAGGAGGAGTCCTGCCAGCAGGTCCAGAGAAGTGATTGATTGTCTTCTTCCCTTTGGCATTTGTGACACTACATCAGGAGTGCTGAATCCAGTCTTGGCTCTCTTCACCATGAGAAAGACATTGATGTGCTGGAGCCAAACCAGCAAAGGTGTAACAAGAAAATTAGAGCTCTTGACATTTGACATATATCACATATGAGGAGGGGCTAACAGATGAATTTGGTCTAAGCAAGAGAGGCTAAGAGGGAGATCTCATAAAAACCTTTAACAAGCAAGCTGAAGTAGAATGAGACACAGTGGACACAGTTTACAACATGGGAAAGTCTAAATATATAAAAGGAAATCTATTTTCATTATGAGGGTGGTAAAATTGGCTTCCCAGAGAGCTTGCAGAATGCCTGTCTGTGAACATATTCAAAACTCGACAGGATAAAGCCTTAATTTACATGGTGTAAATTGGCTCATTTTGAGTGAGAGTTTTGACAAGATGACCTCCAGAGATTTCTTCCAACCTAAGTTATTTTCTAATTAATGATTCTATGAAGAAAAAAAATTGAAAAATGTAGTAATGTCATGAAATCATAAGCTTAATGTTAGTCTACGGATAAGGATGTAGTGGTTTCCAAACAGTTAAAAGTGCAATATTCTAGCAGTACTGAGAGTTTTAGAAAACTGAGAGTTTTAGAATTTATTCCTAATGCACCTTTATTTTGTTTTGTTCCTTTAAAAAAAATTTAAATGTTCTTGACTGATTATCTTCAGAAATACAGAAGATTCCAGACCTTTCAGAAAGAGAGCAGGCAGACTTTTACAGGCAGCAAACAGAGAGAGTATGAACTGTTAGCAGACTCATCAGTTTGTTTTCTGGGACTGGTCTGTCGTTGCTGTATTGCATTGTGTATGTGAGCATAAGGAATAGAACTTCACTGTAATTTTACTCTCTTGTATATGCAGAGAGCAGGGATAACTTGACGAAATACAAATCAAATAAAATAAACTGTTCCCTCTGCATACACTATTTTTATGCAAAGACCACTATATTCAATGACGTGCTTTTAAAAATTACCAAGTGTCTCAAAACCAGAAAAAAAATCATTTTTCCCATCTGTTGTACCTATTTAAATCTATCAAGTGGATAGATTTGCATTTTGCAAGACAGAAAGAACAGAGAAACACTCTGTCAAGCACAGTCTATAATAGATGGGGATTATGCAACTGTTAATTGAGTTGACAAGAATATATTTAGAAATTATCCTGAACTTTTCAAAGGATGCAGCTTCATCTTCACTATAATGCAACAGGGGAAAAGGGCTTAAGAGAGAAACACAGGAAAAAATAGGCTTCAGCAGAGATCAACATATCTATGAAAAAATGTATTGAATTGCTGATAAGTGACATGCTAATAGATTTCAAGCATCTGGTCTGATCATCACTACTTCCTTGCATAATAGGGTTGTCCTTTTGGGCCTCTCCCTCTTTTCTAAGTTTAGCTGGCACACAACTATAGTGGCACAAATAAAAATACATTCATATACTACCATAGTTCATCTCTCTAAAAAATCCTGATCTCTTCTTTATTGTAAATTCACAAAAAAAAAATATTGAAATGGGGTAATTGCCTCCATAGAAAAAGAATATATTACAAGTCAAGAGAAATTGATGCTTCTGTCAGATTTAAATAACTCTGACTTCTATATAACACTAGTTATGTATATAAAGACAATCTTATTTGCCTTAGTTAAATGTGACAGTTTTAAAAATATGTCAACATTATTCTTAACATTCCCAGGATTCTTCATTTTTATGCATATAAAATTCTTTGCATTTCGGGAAGAAAAATGACAATAAGATTTTTATATCTCCTTAAAGAATTTGTGTAGTTACAAATTAGCTTTATAGAATTTTAAAATTGCATGTTCTTTCATACTTTGCAATTTCTCTTTCTATTTACTAAAAATCTCAATACTCTTGCTAAGAAACAATTTACTAAGAATTTTACTACATATTGTAAAGAATTTTGCAGCCCTATTTTATGGCACTTTTATCCCCATTTTAAATATATTATGTATCTCCTCCCATGAGAATTAAGACATTGAAGTGGCTGGAATTTGCTACAGATCCTAAGCAAAATGAAGTACATACACAACTAAGAGTCTGCTGCCTGTTAAAGCATTGCAGAGAGAGATATGCATGCTATTGTCCTGATGAAGGGCCAAAACAAAGTCATGGGGCTTCTGAAATAAAGTGTAAAATCTGAGTAAATGTAGACAAGAGTTTCAGGCAGGCAGTAGATTGCATGCTGTCAGAAGGAGCGTGAAAAAGGATGTGTTTTATCCAACCCAAACGGGAACCAAAAGAAGAGCAATTTTCAATGTTACTTAGCAAAGCCTGTTTTAGGGGATGATAAAGGCAAAGCTTGGAGCCACACATTATGTTTTCACAGCTTTTCTCCACTGAATATAAATTGTGTTTAATGGTTTTATTTCACACATATTCCAACTGACTTAGGGGCATGCCCTGCAAACAAAATGGCAGTACTGACTTAATAGTCTTGCATTTCATGTTCTTCTTAGCCACTAGGACTCATTTTAATCATCTCACCTCATTGTCCAAGAGAAATATTATCACACACAGGAAAAATTGCTGTCTAGGCTTCCCACTGAAGATCAGTATTCAACACACTCTACAGAATGCTAAGACCACATCCAAGAGAAAACTTCAGCACTTCAAATTAATTTGCAATGAATTTTTAGATAAAGAGTAGAGTTATTATTGGCTCTCCTAAGTCAGAGTTTTGAAGAAGAAAAATGTATTTGCCAAGGCAGATTTACTGATTGGTAAGCTAAAGTTAGGGAACTCACTGAATATGAAGGGCTAGTTATATATGGTATAAAATTACCTAAGTATTGTTTGCAAAAGGAAATTTTTCTTTTCAAATTCCTGTGGGCAATTATGATACTTAGAGAGGACATGATTTCTGACATGGAATTTAAGCATAACACCTATGATATACATTGTAAAACCAGTAATTATGGGGAAACAAACAAAAAAAGAGACCAATTAAAATTACTGTCTCATTTAAAGAAGACTATAATCCTGTTGCTGAAGGAGATAATATTCTAAAGTTCATTTTAGAGAAATAATTTAATTTCATATGTTGGATAACTTAAACTTAGTAAATAATATGTGTGTGGGGAAAAATTGTAATTTCCTAAAAAATATGTTTTCTAGTGGAAGTGGCAGTAAATTTTATTTATGAAACTATTATACTGTTTCTGGATTATTGCCCAAAACCTAAGTTTCTCTAACAATCTTTCCACACAGCTATAAAGGCATCTAGAATACACTCACAAATAAAGAAAAAATACATTCTGTAACCAGCAAAAAAATAAACTTAATATAAGCAAAAAAAGAACCAAATTAATTTTAATTAATTTGTGATTTAAAATCTGTTTGCTCAAGCATAAGCAGAAAACTATAGATTTATGTTCATTTTATGCTTCCTTCCAACCTACTGTTCCAACCTTGACATCTGCTGGGAAAGTAGAATGATGAGACTCCTGGAATGCATGCAGGATAACTTCCTAAGCCAGGTAATAAACAGACAGACCTACCACAGGGGAGGCTGTTGTATTGCACTGATGTAACACTGAGTTATTATTTTGCACTGAGGAATTTGTTTTGTATCGCATGCTTCATTGTGTGCACTTCTGGGGTCCTGATCCCTCGGGTTAGTTTTTCCCTTCACCCCTCCGGTGAGTTGTTTCCCATTGGCTTTGGTTCTTTCCTCCCCCCGACCTTTAAAACTTTAAAAATTCCCTTCACGAGGTGTCTGGTCTCTCTTTCTTTCTTTCTTTCTTTCTTTCTTTCTTTCTTTCTTTCTTTCTTTCTTTCTTTCTTTCTTTCTTTCTTTCTTTCTTTCTTTCTTTCTTTCTTTNTTTCTCTCTTTCCCTCTCCTTCGCATTAAAGCTTTGGAATGGCAATCCGGAGAAGAAGTAGCACCTCTGATCTTTTGCTTTTGTCCTTGTCAATTTTTTTAGGGATCCTGAGCTAGCCAAATTTGTCCCCCACGGAGCGAAAAACAACAGGAGGCAATACTGCATGTCATGGTCATCAACATGAGTGTGCTAACTGGGGACATTAAGAATGGAGGCAGCCTGGGGTGCAATATCATGTGCTGGTGGAGCAGAAAATTGCAGGTGATATGGGTCAGATGAAGAGTTAAGTCAGGCTGCTGAACTAGAAAAATGCAAACTTTCAGCTTTTCAAGGAGATAGTCAATTGAGGAGAGACAGATTTGATGGGTGGACTGTTTGGTGGATAAGGACTTGGTTAGGACAGTTACATCCACAATGTAGTGGTCAATGGCTCTATGTCAAGACGGAGACCTGTGACAAGGATCTGTGTTAGCACCAGTATTGATTAATATCTTCACTAAAGATGTAGAAAAAGGATCAAGTGTACTCGCAGAAAATTGCAGGTGACACCTAGCTGAGTGGTGTGGTAGACGTTCCTGCTATCCAGAGGGACCTGGGTGAAATTAAAAAGTGTGCCCACGGAAACTTCATAAAATTTAACATGTTTGAGAGCAAGGTGCACCTGAGCTACCCCCCAGTATCAGCATGGGCTGGGGGATGAACAGATCGAGAACAGCCCTGCTGAGAAGGACTTGGGGTTGCTGGTGACTGAGAGGCTGGACATGACCCAGCCATGTGCACTGACCCTGCTCCAGGGGTGCAGGCTTGGGGGGTTCTCCCCAAGCAGGCGGCGTTGGCTCCAGGGCCTCAGGGTGTCTCCCAGCAGGCAATGGTGGAGAATGGGGAGGGAAGGAGAAGGTCAGGGATTCTGCCCCTGACTTTCCCCTCCACATTTTGCACCAATTTCACCTTCCTTTTTATGAGCCTCAAGGCGGACTGCTCACGGCCCATCCCACACGTAGTTTCCAGGAGTTCCACAGTGATTATGATGAGCAGACAAAGCACTTTTTGAAGACTTTCTCTTATCAGGCTCTTACAGAATCTTAACCACAGAATTGTTGTCTCAAAAAATCTTATTTCATGTGTTAGAAACCTGTCAAATGTATTCTTCTGGGTGTTTTGAGTATAATTAAATTATGATTAAAAGCAGGTCTGCTACTTAGTTCTAGCCTTTAAAAACTATAGACATGGAGAAGTCTGAAACAATATACTGCTTCCACGTATCTAAAGCTTTACTATCCAAGTCTGTTTTGGTGCCTGTCTCTTCAGTATCAGCTTCCTAATACTTCTATCTTCCTTGTTGCAGATTCTGCAAAATTATTTTTTATATTCTTGTGATACACTGAGGACCAGTCAGAACTATTTCTTTCTAACAATCAATGAAGCACATTCTCTTCACTGTTGGCTCACTATTGGGAAATTAGACTAAAGAAAATATCTAGGCAGCTATACTTAAAAACTCTAATTGGCCCAGAGCAGTTTTGCTACAATCATTTAAGCATTTTGGAAGATATTTATATTATCTTCCATTTGGGAAGATAATTCTTCTATTTTTTTTATTTTTTTTAAGAAAAACAAACGAAGTCATTATCTCGCAGCATTTCCTATTTTGCCATTCTCCTACCCTTTGTGTCTCCTCAGCTATTCTTTTATGTGTTTTTCATAAAAACTCTATGACATCACATTCTGTATACTAAAGAGAATGTGGTGTTAGCAAAACTGATAGGAGAGGAATAATTTCATTACTTATAAGGTGAAGTACATCCTGTAACTCAACTTTATATTTGCCTTTTTATTATTCTTTTCTTTATATAATATTGTATCATTTACATGGTTTACAGTCCTTTAAATCTATAGAGAGAATTTCTATTTTTGTGTATCTCAAACTTAATTTACCTCCTGCTTTATATTATATTGCTTTTCTTTTCTGTTAACTTGATCTTAGTAAATTAGGGTCAAGAGTGATTTTGACAAGCTGATTCAGATCTGTCTTTGAAAGTGTTTATTCTTCCTGTTTTAGTGATATCTGCAAAATGTCAAAGAGCATTTCACACTCTGTTTTCTGAATCATTAATGAAAACAGTGATTTGAACTAGGCCCATCCCAAACCTTTGCAAGAATCTCACGTCATATGTTCACGCAGCCTGAGTACGTTTTAAATATGTGTTAGCTGAGTAAGACCTGTTGTGAACTCGTAGTGTTTTTTTCTAGTTTGTTGAATTTCTTTTATTGCATTGAAAAATACTGGAGACCAGCATGATATTAGAGAACAGATACATGTTGAGTGACTGTGCTTTTTTCAAGGGATTGGACATCATGATTGGTTCTACTCTATTTTTCCTTCAGTGCTTGTAAAGGCATAACCCTTATCCTATATATTTTTTCATGTCTTTTACTGCTTTATTTTATGCATGTGATTAACTGATATCCTCTGAAATTTCCCTTCCTCATCTGCTCTAGTACTTTTCCTTATACCTTGTGAAGTTCTATAAGCTATAACAAGCAGTCAAGTATATCTTCTAAGAAAAGGTTATCTACATAATTTAACTTAAAAACTTGCTTATAAAATCAGTGTTTGAGCCACAGGAGTGTTATTTTTTCAAGACTCGATTCCGGTGCTGTCCTTTCTTTGGTAATCCAAGTTACTCAAGCTAGTGTAAAACTTAGGATTGTGAGGTCTATACATGTATGTATGCGCAGAAGTCTGTTTATATATGCATATAATTATTCAATTATTGGTATGTACATGTGTACACACATATCACAGAATCACAGCTTAACAGAGTATTCTGAGTTGGACAAGACTCACTAGGATTATCAAAGTCCAACTCCTGGCCTGGTACAAGGCACCCCAAGAGTCACACCATGTGCCTGAGACCATTCTTTAAATGCTTAAGTCTTGAACTCTATCAGGCTTAGTTCTGTGACCACTTCCCTGGGAAGCCTGTTCCAGTGCCCAAGCCCCCTCTGGGTGAAGAATTCTTTTTCTAAAATCCAACCTAAACCTCCCCTGGCACAACTTCAGGCCATTTCCTGGAGTCCTGTCACTGGTCACCACAAAGAAAAAAGATCAGTGCCTTCCCCTCCTCTTCCCCTCATAAGAAAATTGTACACTGCAGTGAGCTCTCCCTTCAATCTCTCGTTCTGCTGGCTGAACAGACCAAGTGACCTCAGCTGCTCCTCAATATGGCTTCCCCTTAAGGCCCTTCACCATCTTTGTAACCTCCTATGGATATTCTCTGAGAGCTTAATTAATGTCTTTTTAAAATTGTGGCACCCAAAACTGCCCCCAGCACTCAAGGTGAGGCTGCCCCAGCTCAGAGCAGAGCAGGACAATCCCCTCCCTTTCCTGGTTGTGATGCTGTGCCTGATGTCCCCAGGACAGGGTTGGCCCTCCTGGCTGCCAGGGCAGTGCTGGCTCATGGGCAACTTGCCATAGACAAGAATCCCCAGTTCCCTTTCCATGGCACTGCTTTTCAGCCTCTCATTCCCTGGTCTGTCTGCCCATCCAGGGCTGTCCCATCTCAGGTGCAGAATCCAACACTTTGCCTTGTTAGACCTCATAGGGTTGGTGATTGCTCTGGTCTCTAATTTATTGAGGTGTCCCTGAAGAGCCTTCTTGTCTTGGAGGCAAACAGCTGGCAACAGCTCCTCTTAATTTTGTATCATATGTAGACCTAATTAGTATCCTTTCAAGTCCTGCATGCATGTTGTTTAGGAAGATTATATGTATATATGTATACAAATAGGCATACATACTGTTTGTATGGTTAAGGGTTCTCTTTTCCTAACCAAATTTTAATGAAAGTAATTCCCTTTTGAAAGCTTAGGCTTTGTATTAACAGCACAACTCTATTTCAAAGTAGAAAAGCAATATATGACAAAAATATATTATTAGAAATAATAAAAAATCAGGAGATTGGGCAGAACTGCAATTTTTTTAGATGTTAGAAAAAACAGTGTGTCCTAGGGTGACGTTATGATGTTTGTATCCCCATTTGTGTGTGCTACTTTTGCTGGATATCATGTTCTGTGCCTTTAAGACTGTTTCAGAAGGGTGAATGTTTTGTTTTGGTTTTTTCCTATCAACCTCTCCCCCAAGGCCGGCAGGAGACAGAGACGGGCAATACCTAGTGCTGTTTTGCTTTTTTGCTTGCTTTTTGCTTTTGCTTTTCGCTCTTGCTCTTGCTTCTGCTTGCTCTGGCTCCTGCTATTTAGCTAGTTTAGCTAAACAGTCCAAATTCTTCCTGGACTGTTTCTCCTTTCCTTTCTGGACCTACTCAAACCTGCTCCGGACTGGGACCTGGGAACATCGGAGGTCTACAGCAGCTGCCCCAGCGCTGGAAGGATTGACAACCGAGTGACCACCCCCGAGAGATTTTGGTTCTGAATTTGTCATCTTTTTCAGATCACTGAAAGACTGGTACCACCTAGTATTGTTCATTTTGTGTGCTGGGAGGGGTGTGCTGTGTCTGTTAAATAAACAGGTTCTTTCCACTACTCTCCGAGTACTCTCCACTACTTCCCAGACCGGTGGGGGGAGGGGCCGTGTGGGTTTGTTTTCTGGAGGGGCTCCCTTTGGAGTCTCTCTCCCAAATTTGCCCTAAACCAGGACACAGTGCCTTACTTGTGTGAAGTTTAAGGTTTCAGAATTTCATTGACCAGGATAGACTATCACATTCTACCATGTCTGGCATTTGTAACTCTTCACATATTTTGATTCTGTTTTCTTCCCCTTTCTCCTGGCTGCTTGTCTTCTATTTATGACACTAAACTCTGGTTGTTAGATTGTTCAGGAGAACACTAGTGTCTTTTCTTTCTTCTTGTTAAATTAATTATATTTGACTTGAGTGACTGTAACTATCAATTTATCAGGTGCATTTGTTGGCCTGTTTTTTGGAACAGGATATGGCTTGTTAAGTTCTACACCGTGCGATTGTTGATCGTGTTGTTGCTATAATAATAATGTACATTATAACCCAGAGGGCTGTAGAAGCATGCATGTTAGACCACTACTTACATCAGTTATTCTTCTGCCATAAAATAATTATAAAACCCTTAAAGTCATATGACGTTAAATCATATGACTGGGACCTGAAGGTCTAGACTTTTTCAATATTGAGAAAGATTCTGCGTATTACATGTGTCAGTGGAGGAATCTTTCCAATTATCATTCTGAAGTTACATTGATGGTTGGCCACTGGGGTTATCACAGTTACCTGTTACCACATCACATTAAGGCCTTTCAAATTGTGACTTTTAAGATGCCAATAGTGACATGGCAAGCTCAGACTGGATTTTACCTTATTCTGGATGGATTTTGTTGCTAATCTTGGCTGAGGTTATGAACAAGTCACTTTGTTTAACAAATAATGCAAAAAGTTTAGGTATTACTTTTTATAATACTTCAAATAATTAATCTCAGCCTCCTTGTAATTACAAGTAAAATCCATTTTCTAACTACAGATTCTGTTCATCCTAAGTTCAAAATTTGCAATAAACAAACCTCTTCACTGAAATCAGAAGACATAAACAGAAAATGGTTTAGTGGTTGAGCTCAGGAAAACCAAGGCCTAGTTTTTGCTTTTATACTGTGTTGTGCAGTAATTTAATCTCTTATGTTAGCATGTATTATACATCCTTAATATTATTTAAATATTTTGATCAGGCTGGGTCTATAGGGCTGTTCTTTTCTGGCTTCTCTATGAGGTCTCATGTGTCACTGTGTAAAAAGCTTTATTAAAGTAAAGCGATCTCATCTTCTACTTCCTTCTTATCCATTATACTGAGAGTTACTCTGTCAAAGGAGGCAATTAGATTGTTTTGACATGATTTACTCTTGAGAGAGCTGTGTTGGCTGTTTTTCATCACCTTTTTATTTTCCTGTAGAGTGGTTATAAATTGGCTGTTTAATAACTTCTCCCAGTATCTTCACACATACTGAAAGTACTGTGACTAGTCAGTGGTTTCTCAAGTCTTCCCTTTGCTAGTGGAATGTAATGGCTTGCCTTACTTCAGTCCAGAAACTTCTCTTCTACAGGATCACAAAGGTAATGACTTTGATTCAGACACTATTTTGGTTATTTTATTAAGTGCTCAAAGTTTTATTCCTTTCCTTCACCCTGGCCCATCTAATAGTATCAAATGTATTTAAATACCTTTTTTCCATAATATTTTATACCGTTTCTCCATATCTAAGAATTTCTACTTATTCTCAATAATTGTGACTTAGTGGGTATTGTATTTTTTGATGGTAAGTCAGATCTTGCTATTTCATTCTTCTGATCGCAAAATGGATGAAAACATCTGAAAAAAAAACCAAAAAAACCTTAAAAACTCCCAAAAATTAAGTCTTTATTTCAGGGCCTTTCTTCCTTTATTTTTCCTGATAATTTTGAGTCTAAACCTCCTGTGACCATCACTAGCAGCTTACACCTTCTAATCCTCAGCCACCTCCTGTCAGTTGCAATTGAAGCTGGAGACAGTACCTCCCATTTCACATTCTCCCCATTGTATTCTCTAACTTCTCTAAGACATTGTGTCTCTGTTCCTTTCTAATAGGTATTAGAAAATTAATGTTTCCCTTTATCACTGGCTCTCACTTTTTCTGTTGCTAAAAATATCTCATTTCCTGCCTATGGCAGAATGGTTTAAAAGTCTCTCATGATTACAAACCTTTGTTCTTTGTTCTCCATATTTGTTTAAAAAAAAACAGACAAATGTAAAAAACATAAAAAACCCACCCAAAGATCCTAACCCAAAACAGCTTATAGACTGTGATGGACTTATCACTGTGTTTTTAGAAATATATACATACATAGATATATCTTAATATTTTATAGATATATTTTAATATTTTAAATTACCTCAATTTTTACATCTGTATTTGTCATTTTAAATTCTAGTCTGATATGTGTTTTCACAATGTAGGAAAAAAATATTCATATTAATTCCATAGAAAATACTTCATCCTTGTATAAGTAAAGATAACTTGTCATGTCCATTGCTCTTACTGTGACTGCAAATGCAAACAAGATTGAGTAAACCTGCAGCATGACACCTCTAGTTACTGTAGTTTGTGTATTTAATCTTAAATATGCCTCATGATTTGAGTAAGTTCTAACATTAAAAGTTTTTTAATAGGGTAACTGCTATTCATTCCATGACCTATTACTGGCACATTTGTTTCTCTTGCACTGAAAAGTCCTTATAGGACAGAGAGAGAAGTACAACACTAGAAAAGAGATAGATACTCAGAAGTTTTTGTACAACCTCCTTGTATGGCTTTTTGTATTATTAATTGTGTAAGTTTGACTGATAGTAATTTCTCTTTTTTTTTTTTTTTTTACATATTACAATCCCATGTGCATGGTGTAGATTTTTCCTAATACAAGAAAAATTGTTTCAACCTGAACAATTCATATAGGATATACCAGTCAGATCATATGTAATGTTCCATCTAAACTCTCTTCCAAGGAATGTACACCTAGGTAAACTGAAAATCACATTTCTAAGGGTGAGATATCCACACTTGACTGTCACAATAAATTTTTATAAATTAAAACAAAGGGAGAGCTTTCCAAAATGTTAGTACATTTTGTCTCATCACC
>VZTB01010489.1:18946-29968 GCA_013397245.1 Thryothorus ludovicianus
ACTGTCACTGTCACTGTCACCTGTGCACACCCAGTGTCACCTGTGCACACCCACTGTCACTGTCACCTGCGCACACCCAGTGTCACTGTCACTGTCACCTGTGCACAGTCACTGCCAGGGCTGCAGGTGGAGCCCCAGGGCGCTGTTCCCAGCTGCAGTGGCGCTGAGCTTTCAGCTCCATCTCTCGTCGAGCAGGAATCAGGTGTTAAAGCGCAGCCCTGGAGAATTCCTGCCCCTGGGGGGATCATTCCCACGGCCGAGGTCCCCGGGGCTGCGGGCACGTTCTCCAGGGGATTTAAAAAGGATCATTTACAAAAACCCAACTGAATGCTACCCCTGCCCTAGGTGGAACTGGGCCAGCTAATAAATACACGTGCAATCCTTTTTGGAGGAATCTCAGCTCAACTGAAACCCTGTGGGAATGAGTTCCATATGTTATTTATGTACTGTGTAAGAAAGGATTCTATAATTTTAAAATTAAAACTAAATATAATTAAATTAATTGTTAAATAATGTAATTTTAAAATGTTGCCATTCAAACTGCATTGAAGTCTTGTTGTTCTTGTTTTATTGGGAGTGTAACCAGACTGCCCAGAGCTGACAGCAGGACTTAAACCAATACGTGTTAGTGTCAAAACGTGTGAAGTGTAAACAGGACTTGGGTTACTATTTACTCTTGTTAATGTCCAGACTTTCTCTATACTCACTTTAAATTCCACTGTGAAAAAGCATTTCTTCAGATTTGAGTTTTCTACCTTTTCCACTTCCTTCCATATCCCTGTGTTCAAACATCAGGACAGGAAAGAGCCAAACTCCCATCCCTCTGTATTGAAAACTTCTATCAAATCTTCTTTGGCTCACTTGTTCTCTTTCTTGGGAAATTCTGGTCTTTCAGCCATCATTTGAAATTTCCCAGGCCCTGTGTTATCAGCATATTGTGAAGGTGAAGAAGCTGACAGCTTCAGGGCTGGTGTTTTGCTCTGAAGCAGGCAGGGCTGTAATCTCCCTCCCTTCCACTTAGCCCGTGATATTTTCCCACAAGCTAAGGAGTAGTTGTTATAATAACAACATAATTACAGCTGCACAGTGCTCACATACCTGAGGTTCCTACCGAGATTTTTTGTTTCTCTGTCCAGGCACCATGCTGTCTTCTTGACCACACTCATTCCCATGACGCCCATCCAAAGCTGTTTGGAGTCACACACAGGTAGATTTTGTACCAGCACCATCAGCTGTGAGCAGCAATGTCTGAAAACAGCCATGCCTTGTGCTTTACTGAAGTATAATTATCTCTTAAAATGCCCAGACTGGGCCAGCCTTTATTTTATCCCTGTAATTGAAATTTGGCTTCAAGTGTTTCGAACTGCAGCCAGTAAACAGAGGCAAAACCCAATCCCTCAGCAGTAATTCATTCACCCATTGTCCAACAATGTCTCCAGTGATTTATTTGGCGACTGTTACTTGGCCGTGGAGGAGATGGGGTGAGCAGTGGAGTGACAGGAGCACTGATGAAGGGGCAGGTTCAACTAAGAAGCAGCTAAAAAATCTGGAGAGTGCATGGGAGATGAGTGCGTGTTGGAGATTGGAGGATACATTTCTCAAAGGACTAGGAGGGGATGGCAAAGCGTGTTTTTAAATAAGCTAGCATCCAGATTTTGTTACCCTTATTTAGGGTTATCCCAACAGACCAACTCTCAGACTTCACTGACGTTTGCCCTTTTAATGCCTAGATTTTCTTCCTCTTTGGATTTTGTCCAGGGAAAGCAGGGAGCAGCAGTCAGTGAGTTTACAGTAATGCTCTGAGTAGAGGGAATGGCCAGGACATACGAAAATAAGACAGCATTAATCATTTTAAGAAGTGGCAAAATCTGGCCCGTAGATATCACTGCTATTTTCCCACTTATCCAGAGTATTGGTCATATGCCAACAGAAAAAGCTGCCAACTAAAACGTTTTAAGAAAGGAAACACTGTTTGAAGCCTGGCAGTAAATGTTTTCCTCCCCCTGAAATATGTGCTGAACACGTATAAAGAAGGAAGACTCAGGGGTGTATAGTGAGGTTTAACATTTTTTAATCACATGGATGAATTTGTTAACATTATCACACTTTGTTCTTTAATAGATGAACATTGTAACAAATGGTTTTCAGTTAGAAACAGTATTTAAACACTGAAAACAAGAGATAGTGTAATGCAGTTGGATAAATCAATTTAAAAGGCAGTAGTATAGTATTAAAATGCCAACACCATGAATTCCTTTTTGGTTTAAAACTCTTTTGTTTTTCTGCCACCTTCTTTGTCTGTCTACACTCCTGTTTTTCTTTGTAACTGAAAACATCAGATGACCAAGAGGGATGAATGTGCAGCAGTGCCGCCTCCCAGGATGTGTAGCTGCAGCCTCTACGCTCAGTGCTACAGCAGCCAGGATCCACGTGGCCAATTGTTTTGCAGACGTGGTGGTGGTGTATTTATGTATTTCTGAACTTGTTTTTCAGGCTCTGAGGCCGCCTGCGTATCATGGAGCTCGCTGCTCATGAACAGAAATAAAGCGCTCGTCAGGCAGCAGCAGCGCGTCAGTGCAAAATGGAATTCGCCAGACTAAAGTTTACAGGAGGCAACAACAAAATCTACTGTGCCATTCTGTGAGGCAACAAAGGTAATTTGTTATGCAACATAATGAGGACTTGTGTGTGATAGGCAGCAGTGGCTCTTGGTTACAGGACAGTGACATCAACAAGCACATGCAGAGCTCACATATAAGAGAATTGCTATACATAGAACTCATAAGCTTGGTTGTTACTACAGGGGATTTTCCCATCTTAAAATTTGCGGAATAAACAAACACATTGAGACACATTTATGTTATGGGTAGGACTTTCCTCATTTCCTTTTGGGTTGGTCTGAGTCTCAGACTTGACCATCAGCCTGGGGGCCACAAGGGCAGGGTCACAAGTGTCATGCATGTCATGTGGCTCTGACACATTTGGCAAGCCTGCCACCCACACAATGACAGGAGAAGGGCGAGTGCAGGGGAGAAAGTCAGACACAGTTGCAATGCTGCGTTTTGCTGCCCAGAATTCTGTGCTGTCTGATCCCACATGCTCCATGTGCTGCTGTTAGCACATGCACTCCCACAAGGCAGCTACCCTTCCTGGTGGGAGGCACTTGTCCTGCACCTGTTCTGCAGATAAACTGCAGTGTGCAGGCTGTGAACAGAGCTGGGAATGGAGCCCTGGCCTAGAGAGCAGCAGGGCTCATCTGCTTTGCCCTATCACCTTTCAAAGGAAATCTACCTGCTGGTGTGATGGGGCCTCTTGTTTATGATGACTTAGGCTGTTTTCTGCCTCCAGAGCTGGAGCTGGACCCAAAGATCCTGTTTGCTGACATTCCAGTACTGTCTCACAACTGCTTGTGTAACTCACTGTCAGGTATGTGCTCTCCTGGCCTGTGCTGAATGTTTCCCTTGTCATCCAGCTGAGAAAAAGAGTCTGCAAGATATCTCTTCCTGAGAGCTGCAAGGGAGAGAGAGGGCTTGCGCTTCACTGATGAATTAGTACATGAGAAATAAAGAATCAGGACTGTGCCCCATGGCCAGCAGGGGACTGAGCTGAAGTTGTGTTGGTAACCTTTGTCCTGGCAATCTGTGGGGTAGGTTCTGTTTCTTCAGTGCACATGTAACTCTGTACCTCGTTTCATGGCACTCTGCAATAGTCATAGCTAAGCAAACAATGCCACACTACATGTGCTGTGTTAATCTGGAATAATCTTTTTTCCTCAAAAGCCTGGTTGGCCAGACCATGTCAGGGGAAGCTGCTCCTGCAGAAAAGTCAAAGATCCCCATTTCCCAGTGTGCTGTGCCTGAAGCATCACTGCCAGTGGCAGGATGTTGGAGTTCTGCCTGTTCCAGTGACTCAACAAGGGCCTGATCTGCTTACCCCTGCTCGAACTGGAGCCCAACTTCTTCACACAGTTAGAGCAGCAGTACAAATAAGGGCATGCCACTGAGTTAACCACTACCTTAGTCAAGTTACTTTACCCCTCAGTTGCTTGGGGTGCACAGGGCGATCATCACTATGAATTCGCTCTCTGGTGCTCAAGGGTTTAACCAAACACACTGAAACAGCTACAGAAAAGTGGTGAAACAAGCACTGCTTTCATGGTTTATGGTGTAATATTGGACATGATACTCAGGTCAAAGTATTCAAACTAGAGTGAGATTGAGAAAAATGTTGCTTTTGGTGCTGAAGAAGCACCTGTACTGTGCCAGGTGTCTGCCATTCAGCAGCGACCTCTCATGTTAACAGGCAGATGTGTTTGTCTAGCCCCATTTTCATGTGCTTTTTTTTTTTCACAGCTTCTTGAACAATAGGGATCTAGTCCTGACTGAAATATTTTAGGAGTCACTGTGACAGAAATATTTCATGATGATACTAATTATTTTAATTTAAGACATGCTAATTTAATTACTAACCAAAGTAATTAAATTAAGTCTAACCAAATTAATATTGCATCATATAAAGCACTAAGATTCCATACTGTGAGGATACGAAGCAAACAAACCAACCCTTTCATACACAAGATGCTATCTGGCATTTGCATAGATATTGTGTGTGTAATTAAAGCCATCCTTAACGTGTAATGCTCTTAATTGCAGCCCTTGCTACTCTGTAGCAGTCGGTAGATCTTACAATGAATGAGTATAAAAATATCCCAGGGACTCTAGAAAGCATTTGCAGTGACTTTGCAGACAATGATCCTCTTCAAGTAAACTCCACAAGCATCATTGCATTTTCTCAGTGAAATCCCTTTTTAGCATCCGTCAGGATGAATGCCATCGTGCCCCAAGGAAACGCTGATGCTGGCAGAGTGAAGGCTCGCAGGTGAGCGGCCGGCTGGTGCTGTGTGCAGAACGGCAGAGAGCAGAGAGCGCTCTCCGCAGAGCCGGGGCTGCTGGACTGGGCCGGGGCCGGGGGCAGGGGAGCGGCCACGGCAGCCAACCCCGGGGAGCGGCCACCCGAGCCAGCCTTGGGGAGCGGCCACCCCATCCAGCCCCGGGGAGCGGCCACCCCATCCAGCACCGGGGAGCGGCCATCCCAGCCAGCCCCGGGTCGTGGGCAGGTGAGTGGCCATCCCAGCCAGCCCCAGACTGCTGGGGAGTTGAGTGGCCACCCCAGCCAGCCGCGGGTCGTGGGGAGGTGAGCGGCTCCCGGAGGGTTCGCGCTTGGCTGCGCGGCGGAATTGTGCAGCGGCAGCGATCCTGTGGCAGACACGCCGCGGGCTTGTCTTCACGCCTGAGTGCAGCTACTTGCAAATGTCCTGCTGCTTCTTCCTCTGCAGCGCTGCTTTCGGGACCATCTCAAGGTCAAGGCTGTCAGCAGCGCTGTGAGTGCAGTGCTGCCTCAGACGGCGAGGCCCGTGCTGCAGGGGGATTATTGGGTGATTATTCCCGATACATCTGTGCAGTACCTGGTGCACTGAAATGTTTTGCCCACAACTTGCCCCTCCTACCTAGCAGTCACACAGTTCATGTGACCTTGGTGCATCTGTCTGCCTGTCCCCCAGCATCAGGCACAGCAAGATGAAGGAATAGCTTAGTAACATTTAGCTGAATAAAGTATCACACACAAACTTGCACTGCTGCCATCAGCAGATTACCAAAATGAGAATGAGTACAAGTGTTCAAAAACTGAGTTAAGAGGGATTTTCACATGTAAGCGTTTGGACTGAGATCTGGTATGGCAGCCAACAGATTTTTGCTGTGTGTTTTAGGCCTCTATTTGTGTTTTCAAGGTGCCGTGTTAGGGTTAAGCTCATTTGCTCCGTGGAAAGAAAACTGCTGCCTAACTTCTCCCCATGTGGATGGGATTTTTTTGCAAATGGTGTGTCTGTATTGCTTTAAAGTCTGTGTTGTGTCAAACTGCACCTGGAGAAAAGCATTTTCAAAACTCAGGAATTTTGACCATCACAGGATTTAGCTGTAACCATTAAGAGATGCAAAAATTAATAGATATTTATTCTACTTGCAGCAGATGCTGCAACAGGTGACTGTCAGGGACAGGATTGGTGTGGCTGTTGGTGACTAACAGGCAACCAACCAACTTCAGTTGACCAAATGGGTGATTTTTATATTGTAATCTAAAGTCAGGTTCAAAGTAGGTGTGTTTGAGGTATTTGCCAAGTGCTAGGCCTTGATAAGTGCTGTGAGTAAGATGGAACTTTGAATTAATCCCTTTGAAAGCTCTAACAGGTCAAGTATCTAATGAAAAAGGAAAGAATGAAATTAGTGGAACAGGACAGCTCCCACCAGAGCAACGAGAGCTCCCTGGAGCAGGGGGCAGCTCCTGCAGGGGAAGCTCCTGTGCTCTCTTCTCACAGCTGCTTGTGTCTTCTCCCCTCCTCCCGAGACCGTGGCTTGGCTTTCACTCTGTTTGTTGTCAGTACAGGCTGATTTGAATATGACCCGAGTTAAAACAGTTACAGTCTCAGGATCTGCCCCCAGGAGAGTTTCAGCTGTGTTTTCAGAAGTCTCTCCTGGTAGCCAGTTACCTCACAGCCCAGCCTTTCTTATTTCTTATCTACAGAGCATGAAATAATCAGAAATCTGCTGCATTCACACCGTGCAAAGCTCACCTACTGAAAGGAGGACGTTTCAGAGTGCTGCACAAGCTTTCCCCTGCATTTCCCTATCCAGGACTTGTGATTGCCACAGGGGATTCCCTGAGCAGCCCTGGGGAGCAGCGGCAGCTCTGTCCCTCAGCCTGACCCCTCTGTCCCTCTGGCTCAGCTCAGGGGCTCCTCCTGACCCTTCCTGCAGGGCTGCTGGCTGACCACAGGCATTTGGGGGCTGCTTCTCCTCTCGGTGAAAGCAAAATGCTGAGCACCCCCCTTCCCACAGTTACCCTGTGCCAGGGCAGGGAGAGCTCTTGGTGCCATTGCAAGGCCTCGGTCTCAGCATTTCGTGTGCATTTGTGAGAGGGGTCTTGGCTGCCCTGGGGTTTTCTTGAGACGCTCCAGATCTTTAAAGTTGTGTTAAGAAAAGAAAATGTCAACTGCAAAAAACTCAATACCCCCCCAGTTTAAGTCCATATAAAAGAAAAAAAAAAAAAAAAGGAAAGAATTTAAATTAATAATACATAATAATTTTTTTGCCCTAATGGTTGCATGAAAAAAATTACAAATTAGATGCAACTGTAACCTAATACTGTAGGCAGAAATTAACTGATAATTAATAAGAAAAAAATCATACTTTAAAAGTTATTTTCATGATTTTAAATGATAAGTGTTGCCAGTATCATCTCTTTAATGACTCAATTCAAGATGGTGATACTGCTTTCTCCTCCAAATAATGTTATAACAATATGTAGAATATGTTTAATACTGTTAGTTCATTAGAATTGGGCAAGCATAGACAAGCAGAAAATGCAGAACACCACAAAGCCAATTTCTTGTGGACTTCACAGGACCATCAGGACATTCTCACTGCTTATCAGAAAATATGTAAATAGCTCCTGGCTCCCTTGCTTGCTCAGATAGGGAGGCAGGATCATTTCCATAAGCCTTCTTCCAGGAAACTCACCCTTCTCAAGGTGTGTGCTGAGAAATGATAGCAAAAAGAAAAAGCAAGAAGGATAAAAGGCAAGACTAGATAAGGACAAGCATCCAAAGGGATCCTGGGAAGCAGTGAGGGTGGGGTGAGGGTTGTCAGGATCTGAAGAATGCTGAATACACTGATAAGGTGAGATGAAACCTTGGCCAGGAGTCTCTAAGCTAGGCTGGGCAGACAAGCTGTCTGCAGGCTGAAAAATCCAAGTGTGGCAGTGGACACACCAAACACGATTCCTTCATGGCAAGGGCAAGAAACTGAGCAAGTGAGATTTGTGTCTGCAGTACCTTGGTACCTACTCTCACCCTTTCAGGTGATGCTTAGGTGCCACAGCTGTGTTCAGGGCATGGAGAACAGGCTCACTTGGACAGCATCATCTGTACAGGGATGGCTGGTGGAGGGTGGAGAAAGTTAAGAATTAGCTGTGCTCTGTGGGAGGAAATTGGAAATTTGGATTAAGGAACAATCTCAGGAACATTCCATGAAGAGCCAGCAGGGCTTTGCTGCTCATTGTTCACTAAAATGTGACACATTAGCTCCCTTGACAGAGATGGTCATACCAGAATGTCCAAAGGAAGTAGAGTCTTTTCAAAGCAGGGTTTAACCTACACATGCCATAAAAGTTACTGATAAAGTGCTGGCAAAAGTCAGTTGTGGAGAATTATGCCCCCAAATCTGTCAGTTCTGATGCAGATATAGAGTCCAAAGCGCCAATAGCCACTGAAAGTTACTGATGCAAAACACTTCCCAAGGCCTTGACTGCTTTTCCTAGTTGCTCCTTCTCAGCTGCTTGTGTTTTTATCACATTTGCCATTGACTCATGCAGGTGTCTGCATAGGTGCCTGCACAGATGCCTCAAATCAAATTATTAAACTACTACTTCTAAATGCAGAAGTAAGTACTGTACCTTCTGTTTCGAAAAAAATCAAATGAACATATCCTCTTTCCTTGAGGAAGGCAGTTGTTAAGAAGTCACACAGCTGGGAAAAGAAGCCAACCACTGTGTTTTAGCCTGGATAAGTTCACTCATTCAGGAAAGTGGGAAAGAAGCCGGCAGTGGTGGGAGGGCAGAGGTGATGCAGAGAGCATCATGAGTGGGCAAGGGTAGGGGCTGTCTTCCTGTAGTGTGGGTTTATGCCAGGTGAAATTGTGACTGAACTCTGCCTTTCCAGTTTCTGTGACTCCAGGTGGAAGCTGTGCATGCAGAGTGCCCCAAGCTCTGCCCCACAGGTGAGGGTGATGTTGCAATACCCTGATGTAACTGGCAGGCACAGATGCTTGTCCAGGAGGAGGGAAAGCAGTGTCCTGCAAGAAATGGCAAGGAACTGCTGCTGCCTGGGTTTTGTTCTGTGTAGGTGGGGAGGGACAACTCTGCTCCTTCCAGAGGACAGGGGAGAGATCTGGCACTGAGGATCCCCAAAGCACACCTGTGTGCACAGACAGTACATTCATGTGCATAGAGAGGAGCCTGGAAAAAGAAATTCCAGGTGGAGTGCACTTCAGGTTCCTCTGTTCTGTGACATTGGTTTTCCTGCCCTACTCAGAACCTTATTTGTGGCTGGCAGAGCTGTAGGAGAGGGTCTGGAGTTGCTATTTTTCATTGCAAGCTGTTGCCAATACCACACGTTAAAAGAATTTCAGGCTTCAAAAATATAATGTTGTCAGGCTTTTAGCATATATTCCAACTTTGCAGGTTTGAAAATTCTTATTAAATCTTTCTTGAAAGTACTAAAATTTACAAGAGATCATTAACTCAAGTTCCTCTGCTGCTGAACACCACTCTTGCTGTTTATGGCAGACAATAAAACAGGAATACGAGGTTCAGCTTGCCCTGTGGGATGTTCCAGGCCTCCTACTAGGGCATTTTTGGATTCAGGGTCCTCTTAGAGACCATGCTTGCCTTTGGTTCAGCAGTTGAGGCCACTCTTTCTGTGAGCTCTGCTCACTGTCCCCCTTTCTAGTTGCCTCATGTCTGCTGGCAGATGCCCTGGCCTTCCCACCAGACCCAAGCTGCATCCTGCAGGAGCAGAGCTTTGTGCTTTACCATTGCCAGGTGTGATGACTGGATTTGCATGTCTGTCACCACTACACCTGCAGCTGCAGTTTTGGATTTATCAGAACGCCATCTCCTGAGCAGTGGCCTGAACCCTGGGGAAGGCTGGCACAAGGTGCTGCTCAAGTGCAGAGGACAGTGGAGGCCTTTTTTCAGCTGGAGGTCAGCCAGACCTCTGTGTGGGCTGTGGGCAGCTGGTCTCTGCTGAGCATTAGTGCTGGGCTGGCTCAGGGAGGGCAGAGCAGGGCGTGCCCTGGTGTAGGAGACTGGGGGTGTCCAGGGATGGGCACGAGGGAAGGAGACAAGAGATCTCTGGAGCTGGGTCCTGGAACTCACAGTTTATTGCAAAGGGCCTGGGTGCAGGGACCCTGCTTGGAGCTGACAGCCCCAGCTCAGAGCAGGCCAGAGAAAGAGAGAAAGAGAACAAAAGGCTGAAGAGCAAGAGATAAGAGCAGATAAGAGAGCAAGGAAGAAAGCACCAAAAAGAGAGGAGCAGGAAAAGAGAGCGAGGTTCCTGTTACAATGCAATAAATTCTCTTCTATGTTGAATATTCTAATTTCCACTGACCAATCTATTACAAGATACAAATCCTATAGCATTTACACACAACCTATCAGAATCCTTACATTACCCCAGATATCAGCAGGCAGAGGGTCTTGTTTATCTAAACAAGAGGGGATTGCTTTCAGCCAGACATTCCATTGTTCTCCAGTTGTTCAGTGACTAAGGCTTGGAATGTCAAAGGTCGCTTTCATTTCAATCTTACAGTTCCCATATTCTTAAAATCTTTTGCCAGGCAGTCATATTTTTAAGGCTTTCCTGTTTCATCCTCCCCAACACCCTGTGTCAGCCCGAGGGGCCAGCAGGGCTTTCCACGGGAGTTTCTGTGGCAGGTGGAGGCCTGTGTGATGATGTGTGATGTTTGTGAGGAAGCCAGGCCCCGTGGGTGGCTGCCTGGCTGGCTGGAGGCCATGCTGGGAGCTGCCTGGCAGGAGGAGGCAAGGGATGGCAAGGAGGCAGTGCCCTGTGGCAGATCCAGGCCCTGCAACCCCTCACATTACCTGGTGCTTTCCAGGCAGCTCCTCTGAGGGAATGGAGGCTGGCATGAAACAAAGTAGCAGATTTTATTGCAGTAATCACCTTTCCTCAGAGAAGGAGATAAAGGAACAGCTGGGTAACATTTGGCATGACTCAGTATTTCAGTACCAAGTGCAAAGTCATGGCTGAAAAGATTACACTTGTAAACTGAGGGGACTGAATGCTCCTCTGCCCAGGCCAAAGGTACAGTGTGACTGGGGCAATGGCAGGCTGTGTGTGGCAGTGGTGGTGGCACTGGCAGGCCGTGTGTGGCAGTGGTGGTGGCACTG
>VZTB01010489.1:30270-42758 GCA_013397245.1 Thryothorus ludovicianus
GTGCCGGTGGCATTGGCCGGTACACAGCGGTGCCCTGGGAAATGCGAATGCTCGGGGAGAACAGGAACGGTCCCGGGTGGCAGCGGGAGGGGAGCGGGGCGTTGAGCTCCTCTGCCCCGGGACAGCCAGCGCCAGGCACCGTGCCAGTGTCGCTGTGCCTCGCCCGGGGCCGGGCCGAGCCGGAGGAGGAGGAAGAGGCGGCGGCCAGCCCAGGGCGGGGCGGGCTGGGGCAGCCGGTGCCGGGGCCGCCCTGTCGGTGCGAGGCTGCGGGAGGCACGGCCGGGTAGGACCGCGGCTCGCGTTATTGCTTTGCTTCTTTCCTGACCTCCCCCGACCCTTCCCAGCAGCGGGAGCCCCGGCTGAGCGCTCCCGGCTCTGCTCGGACCGGAGTGGACCGGGGTGTCCCCGCTGAGCGCTCCCGGCTCTGCCCGGACCGGGGTGTCCCCGCTNTCCCCGCTGAGCGCTCCCGGCTGTGCCCGGACCGGGGTGTCCCCGCTGAGCGCTCCCGGCTGTGCCCGGACCGGGGTGTCCCCGCTGAGCGATCCTGGCTCTTCCCGAGCTTGAGGGGACCAGGGTGTCCCCGCTGAGCGATCCCGGCTCTGCCCCCTCTGACCGCTCCCCGTCACGGCCCCGGGCCAGGCCGAAGGTCCGGCACCGCCTGGAGCTGTGCCGGGCAGCGCTGGCTGCGGGCGGGAGGGAGCCCCTTCTGCTCCTGCTCCTGCTCCTGCTCCTGCTCACTGACCGCTCCCCGCCGGCTCCTGGTACGTTCCCTCCCTCTCGCTGCTGGCGCTTTTCGTGCTCTGAAAAACTCCCCAGTCCCGCTGCAGTGGCAGCTTCCCAATCCTAGGTGAATCCCTACTCCCTAGGGTGCTGCTGGAGTCTCTTTCCCTTTTCGGGGGGGAGGAGTGATAAGAGGGGTTAGGATTGAGTAAGTTTTTTTTTTTGATGCTACTGCATCAAAAACAAACCAGGAAAAAATAAAAAGAAGCAGAAGGAATAAAATAAAATAAAATCAAACCCACTTAGGAGGTGTGACTACAGTGGCTAATTTACCAGAAAGCAAAGGGAACAGGGCCTCCAGTTGGGAAACTTTCAAACCTCAGCGAGGTCTGGCAGCTGCTGGGAGTGGGGAAGTGTGGCTGGCAGGGTGTTTGAGGCTGACACCTCCTGCCCGCCAGCATGTGTCAGACCGTTTAGGGTGTTAATGGCAAGAATTCAGCAATTAAACAACATTTCATCTTTTTTTCCTGAAATGTTTTCCACATGTGCTGTCCTAAAGAGTAACCTCAAATTTTTTTAATGATGTAAAGCATTGATGTTGTCTGTCTTCCTCAGCAAGGTGCTTTCCTTCGCTGTGATTCATCACCCTGTTTTTCTATTCCAATTAAGCTGCTCACTTAGAGCACTGAGACAATCAGTGTCCCATTCTATGAGCGGGGCTCAGCATCGTTGGTGAGTTTGTCCTTCAGAGTGGGCTCTTGGCAGACCGGAGGTGTTTTCAGTTTCAGGCTATTGTGTTTTCCTGGCAATTGTAACACAAGGAGGTCAGTGATCTGGTAAAGCTTGAGCAGACTGGGAGGGGTCTGATAAGAGCAGAGCCTTGATTGCAAATGCTTGTGTGCTCTTGGGTTGCTTCTCCAAGATTTCACATCAGAGAGCTCAGCCAGCTGCCGAGGCACCGAGCTTTGGTACAGGGCTGTCCATTGCCCTCGGATCAGAGTCTGTATTAAAGGCTTACACTCAGTGTTCCAGTATGAGTTTTTGTTCATTAAACATGAGGATCAGTGAATTAATCTTTGACGTTTTCAGAGCGTTCCTCAGTCCCTTTTGGCAATGAGTGGGCAGATACTGGAGCTGAGATGCTTGAGGGAGGCAAGAACTCCCTTGCAATTCCCGTGCGTGGAAGGGGTCTGGCCATGGTGGGCTATGGCTGCTATTGTAGGAACCTCCAGTGTCCTGCTGTCTTAGTTTGGAGACAGGTATGCCTGCTAGGAAAATCAGGAGTCTTTCTCTTGCAATGGAGAAAGTAAACTTCCTCTCTCCAAATTGCTATAATTTTGGAATTAAAGGGGCTCCCAGGCAAAGAACTTGGTATAGGAATAGCAGTTCTTTACTAACGAGTCTAACAAGATAAACAAAATAACAATAACTATGGTATTAGCACCAAACAGAGTTAGGATACAGGCACAGTTTCTCCCATGCTGGCACCTTTCCGGGGCGAGCAGGAGTCCCGAGGGATGAGATGGATCCCAAGCTCAGCAGCAGGGGTTGGAGCTGTAGGAACCGTCCCGGCAGGCAGCAGAAACGGCGTGGAGAAAGCCAGAGCAAAACCGAAGCAGCCGTGGGTGCAGGCGATGGGGGAACAGCTCCCGGCAGGGCAGGGACAGAGAGCAGGCTCTGAATTCCCGGGGGAGCCACGAAAGTCACTGCGAGCTCAGCTCCAGGTGAGGTCTGGGGAGATCTCCCCGCAGTCACAGACTGAACCCCTCAGTTCTTTCCCAGCCCCCAGGAGAGAGCTGCAGTCGGTGCCACCCTCTCCTTCACAGTTCCCTCCTTTGTCTCTTCCAAATACCTTTAAGTCCCCACAAGCACCCAGCAATTGGCTTCCCAGCAACTCTTTTGGGAAAAAGTTCTACAAGAAAGCAACCCAAGCCCCAACACCTACTCACTCTGTTTTTATGAGTGGCAGCTTCAGGAATGTCCAGAAATGGTGAGGAACAGGCATGATCACCAAAGAGATCATTTTGCAAAAACAATTTAAAGCAGAGCACATTACTTTTGTCAACATTTACCGTGGACTTTTATAAATCGTGAATACTTTTTGATTGGCAGCTTTGACTCAGCTGCAGCCTGGCTTCCCTGGCCCGGCTGCATCTTCCCAGTGGTGTCATCTTCTCCCCTCTGAGTGATCTCACACCCCGTGGGAGGTGTGCCCTGGCAACTGAACCACAGCTCCAGTGAGGCACCACTTCAAAAACGAACTTTTGTTGAAAACATAAACATAGTAGATTTGGTGCTTTTAGAAATTAAATGCCAGACAGAATGAAGGCCTTTAATGGAAAGCTTTTTTTTATGTTTTTTTTTTTCTTCAGAAGAAAGGCACAATTTTCAAAAGAAAAACATAATGAAGGGAGTTTTCTGACTAGCCCTGGGCAGCAGTTCCTAAGATCCAGTATTAATGGAGGGATGAGGAATGAATGCAGTCAATCTTGCCTATTTCTTATTTTGCCAGCATCCATGAGTGAAACACTTACTGCCACAAATTGTCCTGCTAGGGCACTCTCTTCCCTAAGAGTAGGTGGGTGTGTAAATCTTTCTGCTTTGCCCCAGAAGTCTGTGTGGTGCAGGTGGATGTTGCAGTCCTTTCACGCCTTGGTGGATTTGGGGCTGTTTGTACACTGGCTGCCCAGTTCCCAGGCTGACAGAGCACTGAGCAGCCAGGTTTATTTCTCGCATTTTTGAGGCATATATCAGAGTTTTTTGGCTGTGGAAGTTCTGCAGAGATGCTGTGTGCTGTACCAAGTGCTGTTTCCAAGGAAAACTGCCATGAGCGGGTTCTAAACTTGATAACTGTGGGTGTCCTGTGCTAAATAGTGGGGTTTATTTCTTCCTTGTGTAGTGTTTCTCTAAGTTGGCAATGAACTTTAGTCAAGTATTTCTGGCTTGTCCTTCAGGAATCACATTAAAATATGTGAAACAGTGTGGCTGGGAACCTTCCTGTGTACTGGCAACAGGATCCTGGCAGAAACTATGGTCTCTGAACCATTGTGGTTTTTCTAATGAGATCAGTTTGCCACCTGCATCTCTCTGGAGTGTGACTTTATTTTAGAGATTTTTGTAAGCACATAAACAACCTTCTGACCTTCCTCCCTTCCATCTTTTGCTTTATTCTCAATTTCCTTCTCTTCCTCTCCATCCTCTCTCACGGTGCTATGTCCTTGCAGACATTCCTTATTCCTGGTTTGAGATGAACATTGTTTCACAGCTACTTCAGACGAGGAGAAAAGAGCTTGCCTTAGGACAAAGCACCCTCAGAATTTAACAGCACCCCCGGAACAGCACAATCAGCCGAGCTTTGGTAGTGCCCTGGTTCTGATCACTGACTCCTGAGTGTTTGTGGAGGCTCAGCAGAGCTCGGCTGTGGAACCCTGAGTGCACACATTGCATCTGCTTCTCCAGGCCACGAGCAGAGTGGATTTACATTGAAGAGTTGTGGGCAGCAAGGTCCAAACTCCCCACTGAATCTGTGATGCAGGAACTCACAGGGTAATGCTGGATTTAACAGTCTTCTGATTACTTTTCATGGAAGTTACTCAGATATAAGGAATTCATGTTGAAGGCCTGAATGTTTGGGATTATACTTTGTATTTATTGTTAACAGTCAAAACAACACAGGCACTGAAACTTCTGTGGGAAGGTAGTGCTAATTATTTTCAGTCTACTTGGCATAACATGAAGGATTATTAACATAACCAGTCTTACAGGTGATGATAAATTCAACAAGCATTACTTCTACTTTTTTAAGAGGTTGGTTTTCATTATTATTAATCTTTCACATAGATGCCTTATTCCAGCTGACAGGAATTCCTTTTAGAGCTAACCTAAACCTTGTAATTTGCCAGGCAGTTAAGATATTTATTTAAAATAATTTCCCCTCTTAATATAGCAACTGGAGTTTTTCTTTTATCTTGTAGAAAGCAAAACATCATGACACTGTCTCAGTTCTGCAGTTACTTAACATTAAATTCTGTGTTTTACCCATCTATCTTAAGAGGAAGAACATGTCTTTTAAATCTTTGTCTTCTCCTTCAATTAAGCACTTCTCTAATAGGCCAGGGGGAAAACAGTTTCCAGTTGTTCCTATATATTTCCCTTCAATGTGGAGTGCAGCACCCTGAATCACAGAGGTCAGACTGAGAATGGCTCTAAGGCTGGTGAAGGGCACGTCTACATTTTGGAGCAGCCTGCACTTCTGATTTACCTGCAGCCTCCTGTGTCAGGTTACTTATTGGAGTTTGATCCAATATCCCCAGGAGGCTGTTCCTGAGCTGGCTGGCCCTTGCTGTTTGCCTGGCTGGCAGCTCTGTGCTGTTTTCACCCCAGTGGTCCCTCAGGCTCGCTGGATGTCACAGCTGAGGCCTTGGAGACAAGGCCAGGCCTGCAGGAGCTCAGGGTCACCTTTGACTGAGAGGTTCCAAGGCCATGGTGAAGGAAAGGAGCCGCTTCTGATGGAGCCTTTGGGCTCAGAGTTTTATTCCTGGCCCAAAGGCCTGTGAATGCAGCAAGAGCTCCAGCAGAACTCCCACAGCATGGCTGCTGGGCCTTGGAACCAGGGCAGAGGGGAGGGAAGGAACACAGGGGACACCAACCAGGTCCGGGGGGAAGTCCTAAGGGCCAGAGGACACTTGGATGGCCCAATGTCTTTGCAGGGCTGGGAAGCATCTTTTGAATTGTGCCAAGCACTCTGTGCCCTTCTGGAATGGCAGGGTTGGCAGGCAGCACTCATCAGGGGTCAGGATGTGGGAAGGAGGAATGATTGACAAAGCTGGCAGGGAATCATCTGGGAGGGGCCTGGGGGATCTGAGACACACCACAACAGTTACTGACAGCTCTAACTCGGTGTTGGCAAGGCACATGAAAGCACTGAATTGTCAACAGCCAAAGTCCTGTGGCTCTGACTGACATCTCTTCTGAAGAATATCTCTTACTTTCTTGCTGGAACATAGCATCCAGGCTGAAACGAAAGCCCAGCTGAATAGTCCTGCTTGTTTTGCTGTTACAGGGGTGTGTGTTCAGGTAATTTTCAAGCATGCCTTCCTTTGCTGGGCAGTACAAATCTACATTGCAACAGTGTCCTGTGGGCTCAATGACCTTTGGAAATGGAGCAATGAAACATAAATGCAGGAGAAAGTAATATAACAATGCAAATACCTGTTATACTGACTGAAATGTATGTCTGAGAAAAGTTAGTCTTCTAATAGTCTAAATAGAGAGAACTTACATCTGTGTGTAGGAAGGAAAAAAAGTCATGCTGCCCCAGTGTTATTTTTATTCATAGTAAGTGTATTTTTCTTTTCCCCAGTGAGCAAGTGTTGAGAGTGTACTCGTAGGTAAAGGAAATTAATCTGGTTTTGGTTGTTACCCACATGGTCTGGCACATCAGATGAGTAAGGGTCACTTCCTGTGGCTGGAAGTACTCAGGCTGTTTTATACTGAGAGCACTGCTCTCCTGGTGAATACACACCTCTCAGTACCCCACCCTGACAGCTCTTTTATCACTGGCATGCTGGACATCCCCTACTCTAAACAAAACTTTGGTACTACTACTTGTATTAGTTGTTTTTGTTTGAGACACAACTCTTTTTTTAGTTTTTCTGAAATCTGCCCTGCATCTTTCTTCTGATACAGATGGGTTTGTGGTGCTTGATGTCATCCAATCACAGCATTACAGAATGGTCTGGCATGGAAAGCACCTTATAGAACCTTAGTGATCACCTAGTTCCAACCTCCCAGCCATGGGCAGGGACAGCTTCCACTAGACCAGGCTGTTCGAAAAATAAAATAAAATAAAATAAAATAAAATAAAATAAAATAAAATAAAATAAAATAAAATAAAATAAAATAAAATAAAATAAAATAAAATAAAATAAAATAAAATAAAATAAAATAAACAAGCTGTCATGAAAAATACTGTTTATCCTAAGCTGAATTTAAGCACACTCTTAAGAGCAGAGTGCAGGACATGCCCTACAAAGCACATGTGTCATCTCCACCTGTCCCTAAGTCTTTCGGCTTCAATTAGACAAAAAGAAATGTGTAGCAATTGCTTATATCCCTCTTTTCTATATGCCTTCACAATTATAAAGATCCAGTCAAGTAAATATCAAAAAGAAATGCCTATTTTTTGTCTTGACTTTTAACTCAAGTAACATTTCAATGGCAAAGAAATGTCTATCCTGACATTCATCTTTTGTGATGTGGTCCAGTGAGTAACAGTGTAAATTGTATTTAAACATAGCAATTACAGAGAACAAAGGGATGGCTGAGGGAAGCTGGACTTGTCCATGCATTACAGGGCTCTTTCAGAAGGCAGCAGAGTGTCCTCTCAACTTTGGTTCCTAAAATACAGATGCAGATGCATTTTCTTTGCCCTAAAACTGAGCTCTCAGTGATGGCAGCTTCCTCAGAACGGCTCAAAACCATTCTCGACACTGTAGGGAATTTTCTTAGGAATGACCTAGTGACTTCCTAAATTCCCCTTTCAATTTTTTTAGCTTGCATTCTTCTTTTCAGATTTCTCAGCTGCCTGTTTAACTGACTCTGTTTTTAGTGGGTGAGATGGGAACATGGAAATCCCATTTTTCATGTTCCCCAGCTGCACAGCCAGTGTGTTGTAGTTCCACCTGTGCTGGCAGGGATTTCCTGGTTTAGAAGATTAATTAGAGTTGAGCAATTCTGAGTTCCTCTAAAAGAAACTATTTTCCTTTCCTGTGTGGAAGAGAGATTGCAGTCTTCTGAGGCTGTAAATTGTTTACTGTAGCAATTGGTACCAGTGAGAGATACTGGCTGGTGACAGTTCTGTTCTTTGACATCAAGGTAAATCTGAGCAGATGCTGTTGCTCTCTTTACCTCTTTTAGAGCTGGTTGTTCTTGCAAGAAGAGTTTTTTGTCCAGCCAGAAGTTTGTCTCTTGCTCTCTCTTCTCTCTGAGTCAAAAGGCACTGTCTGTATTTTACTATATCTCCAAAAATGATTACTCTGGTTGACTTCAAAACCTTAATTCCACTAGCAGAAGTGGTTTCTTACACACCTTCCCAGTTTGGATGACCCTAAGGATTCATGTACAAACAGTTTTCACGTTTTCTGTATTTTTACCTTTTTTTTTTCTTTTTTCTTTCCCCCTGTTGAGGTGGTCAAATGGCCAGCACATCTGCCTCACCTACTCAGCTTATCCTAGTCTAGTTCCAAAGCCAGAGAGTGAGGAAATGGCCTTTTTCCTCAGGAATTTTGCTTTGACAGTTTTTCTGTCACATACCGCATAAAATTGCTTGTTTCTTACCTGTGAAGTGTATTTGAACATCACTTGTTAAGGAGGGCTAGAGTCTGGTTCTGTCCTCACTTTGCTTCTTTGGGGCAGGCAAGATGGGAAATTCACAGCTGGCAATTCTCAGATTTACAGAGTTGCAGGTCTCAGGGTTCTGAATCCAGCACCTGTTCCAAGTGAATGCAGAGCCATGGAGCAGGATGTACAAAGAAGGGTGACAAGGGACACGGAGGGACAAGAGGAGGAAGGAAAATAAAGGGAACAGTGTATCATCCAAAAATGAATAGGAGAACATGGGGAAACAGGAAGGAGTTCATGAGGGATGTTGAGATTTCTGATCTTGTTTCTAATTTAGGCACGAGCTATAAAAATGTATGTATTCATATATTTCTCATATGACTTGCTTTGAAGGCTAGTAATATTCTCCATGAATAAAATTCTTTGTTCCTCTCTCTGAGGAACTTAATCTTTTCAAACAATTATGATTTAGCAGCAACTGTAAGAAGATACTTGAACTGGTCTGCTGATTCCACCCTGGCACCCAGAACCACCACAGCAGTCAGAGGTTAATGAGAGCTTTGAGAAATGAACAATTGGTGTGCCATGGATGCAGAACCTACTGGAGGTGGAAGGGCAGCAGAATGAGGGGTTGTCCCAACAGATTTTCAACAGACCTCATCAAACCCACATGTGGCATTGCTGACTTGAGACTACTGTGGATTTGAGACTAAGAAAGAAAGAAAGAAAGTAATTCTTAATAAACACTTGGGAAATACTATTCAAGAGTTTTAATTTTTATCCCTCTTCTGTTTTATGTCAAGGTGGAATTTTGGCCACAAACCAGACTTTTGTGGTTTTTTTCCTCTGTGTACTTCATCTCATTCAGTTTTAAGGAGTTAGACTAAAATATGTCAGCTTAACTAGAGAACATTTTTTTTTTTAATTTGATGTAACAAAAATAATTTGATAATGATTACAAAATTCATGCTGACAGAAATTGGAAAAACAGTTTGACAAAGGACAAGCCTCTGCTAAGTACCTTTGCAAATGTCACACTCAACCAGTTTGGAGAAAAAATGTGGAAAGAAACTGAGCTAAGGTAGTTGTTTAATAAATTTCCCTTTAATATCATTAACTGGACATCAGATAGGAAAAAAAAAAGGAAAAAGATTAATTGGAAACCTTGGAAAATCTTATTTAACTAGATGGAAAGACCATAAACAGGTGGGATGAATTGGAAAAGGACAAAGTGTACAGAAGCTGACATACGCTGGGGCAGACTGGCTTGGAAAGAGTCTTGGACTCAGCAGGACTTGTGTGTGTAAAATGTTACAGGTGAGGGCATGTGGGAGCAGCCCCTCCAGACGAAGGGTACCAAGCACAGTGTGATTTTCTGGGCATTAAAAAGGCAGGTTGCTAATTAAGACACTGTGTCTGTCAGAGAACCTGAATGAGGCGAACAGTCACTCAATTAACATTCCATGCAGTCATTCATTGTAGCCCTGTGCCTGCAGCAGCCTCAGAGTGACCCTGGTGTGTTTGGGTGCTGGCACTGGTGAAGGCACAGCCTGACCCTGGTGTGCAGAGCAGCTGTTGGCTGAGGTGACACCGGTGTCACCTGGAACAGCACATCCCATCAACCTGAGATGCAGGGACAGAACCCGTTTTTGGGTAAAGCCGAGGGGGAGCAGTGGTGGGGCAGCTGAGGTTTCTGCAGGTGCACTGGTGTCCTGGTTTAGGGCAAATTTAGGAGAGAATCTCCAAAGGGGCCCCTCCAGAAAGCAAACCCACACGGNGCAGCCACAGGGTGCAAACTCTCGGTGTTCCCAGGTCCCAGTCCAGAGCAGGTTCCAGTAGGGCCAAAAAAGGAAAGGAGAAACAGTCCAGGAAGAAATTTGGACTGTTTAGCTAAACTAGCTAATGAGCAGAAGCAAGAGCAAGAGCAAAGCCAAAAGCAAAAGCAAAAAAGCAAAACCAGCACCAGGTACTGCCCCGTGTGTGTGTCCCACCAGCCATGGGGGAGAGGCTGAGAGCAAAACCAAAACAAAACATTCGCTCTTCAGAGCCAGCCTGAAAGGCACAGAACATGATATCCAGCATGAACAGCACACACCAGTGGGGATACAAGCACCAGAATGTCACCCTGGGACAACTGGGTAGGTGTTTTTGAGAGCTCAGAGTTTCCTTACCAGGGGCTGAGTTAGTCACTCAGCCCAGAAGGATTTATTTTAAAAGTCTTTGTCCCAGACAAGATGTGTAGCATGGGACACTGGTTTGTTCTCTTAATCTACGTTATAGAAGCTCTTGCCAGGCCCATCTGAGCAGGGTGTGGACAACCCAGTGTTCCACTCCTTCAGAGTTCCACACGCTGGAAGGGACAGCCCCTGCAGGAGCAGAACACAGAGCTGCTTTTAATGAGTCTCCCTGCATTATCATTCTAATTCAGCATTTACACAGTGCAACAGCCTCACTTCTATCAGATACTAATCAGAGTCTGTTCACTTTTTTTAATCTTTTGAGGGTGGTTATCACGTGATCTTTAACAACTTGAAATAATCAGTTTTTTAATAGAGTTCGTATGGCCAAGCCACTGTAGAACTGCATGACTGTTCCCCTAGTTGTTGTTATGGGGCAAGGAGACAAAACAGCAAAACAAAATCATGCTGTTTTTCAAGGCATATTTCATGGATAATTTAGCTGAGCATCATCAATTCTCAGATTTGAAAATGATTAAGCCTCAAAGTGTAATGGCATGTTCTTTGATAGAAAACCTGACATGCTGTAACAGGATCTCGTTTTTCATATCTGTGTGTATTTCCTTTTAACATATATCTGTGATAATGGTAGTTTAAGATGTGACTAAGATTAAAAGAGGTGTACTATGCATCTCTCTGATACTTTATTCAGATCTTTTCTCAGAGGAATATTTGGCAGAAGAGTCCGAATTTAAAGGTTAAATAAACACATTTAAGTTAAGGAAAATACTAACGTTTAATGATAGTGTTTTAAGAGGTTATTTTGGATCCATTAAATGAAGGAATTAGCATAGGATGGTTTGGAAGTTTGCACGTGCTATTTCATGACTTGAGACTTTTTCACTGGGATGTAGAGGTTTCTTTTCTGTGTTGTGACTGCTCCAGGTATGCTTCATCTGTGAGATGGATTATCACCTCCAACATCAAAAAGAAAAGAAGAGCAGTCGTGGTGGGTGACTCCCTTCCGAGGGGAACAGAGGGCCCCATGTGTTGACTGGACCCATCCCATGGGGAGGTCTGCTGCCTCCCTGGGGCCCAGGGACATCACTGAGAGACTTCCTGGGCTGATTCAGGCCTCTGATTATCACCCACGGCTGGTACTCCAGGCTGGTAGTGATGAGATTGAACAGAGGAGTGTTAGGGCAATTAAAAGGGACTTTAGGGCACTGGGTCAAGTGGTTGATTGAGCAGGGGCACAGGTCGTCTTTTGCTCAGCCCCTTTGGTGGTGAGAAAAATGGGGAAAGGAACAGGGGAGCTCACATCATTAACAAGTGGCTCAAGGGTTGGTGTCATTGGCAAAATTTCATGTTCTTTGACCATGGATCAACTTTTACAGCCCCTGGCCTGCTGGATCTGGATGGGCTCCATCTCTCTATTAAGGGCAGAAGGTTTTTAGCTTATGAATTGGCAGAATTTGTTGAGAGGACTTTAAACTAGGTTCAAAGGGGGAAGGGGATGCAGTTGGGCTGTCAGGAAGCAGGCCCAAGGGTGGTAAGCCTGAGTTAGGAGAGAAATCAGTAGCCCAGCTGAGGTGAGTGTATACCAATGCACGCAGCATGGGTAACAAACAAGGAGAGCTGGAGGCTGTGGTGCAACAGCAAAGCCATGATGGAGTCACCATCACAGAAACATGGTGGGAAGACTCACACAACTGGAGCGCTGCACTGGACAGCTCCAAGCTCTTCAGAAGAGACAGGAAAGGGAGAAGAGGTGGAGGGGCGGCCCTTTATATTAGGGAGGTTTTTGATGCCATAGGTATTGAAACTCATGATGATGGAGTTGAATCCCTATGGGTAAGAATTAAGGGGAAGGCAACAAGGCTGACATCCTACTGGGAGTCTGCTATCATCAACCCAACCAGGAAGGAGAGGTGGACAACTTATTCTGTAAATAGCTGAAGAATGTTTTAGGATCATCAGCCCTTGTTCTTGTAGGTGACTTTAACCTGCCACACATCTGCTGGGAATTTCATACAGCAGAAAAAAGGCAGTCAAGGAAGTTTTTAGAGTGTATAGAGGACAATTTTTTGTCACAGCTGGTCAGTGAGCCCACCAGGGCTGGGACTATGTTAGATTTGTTATTTGTAAATAGAGATGGGCTGGTGGGAGATGTGGTGGCTGGAGGCTGCTTGGGGCACAGTGATCATGAAATTACAGAGTTCTCAATATTTGGTGACACCAGGAGGAACA
>VZTB01010489.1:45948-56685 GCA_013397245.1 Thryothorus ludovicianus
TGTGATAAATGAAGCTTTCGTAGAATTTTCAGTTTCCTGCGTTCAATTTGTTTCCTACCATGGCAAAGTTGGATATTGTCCATAAAATTGACAAGCAATGAGTTATTAGATCCTGGATATCTTATCTGAGATCTGGCTTCTATTGGGTAAAGCTTACTTGTCTCTTTTTTAGCTAACACAGCATCTGTTCTAACTGTAATCTTAACTTTTCTGAAATCCTTAATTCCTCAAAATTAACATCTCACCCTCAGGAGGGCCCCTCCTGGCTGTGTATGTCTGGGTTATCCCATGTGCTGTTGCTGTGGGGGCTGCAGCAGGTGCCTGCCTGTTCCCCTGTCCCTGTGGAGAGGGATCCAGGCAGGAGCTGGGCAGCACAATTCTACTTTGCAGGTGGTGGTGGGTGGCTGGAGAGGAAGGAGGACAGTGCAAATGCATTTCCTTTGCTGTCATCACATTCCTCTCCCAACCTGAGCTTTAGTGCCCTTGGTGCCCTGACTGAAAAATATACAGCTTTTCAGGTGACCTTTTAGGTCTTGAGAAGTTTAGACACTGCTGGTCTTTCTGAGTGCCCACTTAGCCCTAACATTTTTAGAAGTCTGGAAAGCAGTAGTTTTATTAGTCTTTCATCAAAAACAGTTACTTCACAGCATAAAGAAGAATTAAGGCTGCAGTTAGTTCCCCTTTCTTAGGAAAGCAGCAGTGGCTGACCAAAGCTTTCTCCAAAGGTGTTTGCACATGGTTTGGTCTTTCCAATAGTTCTTCTGTGGGGGAACTAAAAGCAGCAGGGAGTAGCATTTGGAATCCCTTCTTCAAAACACTCCTTACTGAGCCCTGGCATTCCTGTGATAGCTGTAATGCTGTCATTAACCATCTCCTGAACAACCTTCTGAGCAGGACAGGCTCCTTCTGGCATCAGTTTTGCTTTGTGCCTGCCCTGATCTGCCCAGACAAAAAAAGAAGCCCATATCAGTTCCTGAGATGTGCACAACAGTTGGGATGTAATGGTGACCTGATTTTGCTATAGTGGGTGTAATTTCAGTTCCCCTGTGCTTTGTGGTCTTTGAACAGCCACTGGTGCTGATGCTGCAGTTGTCAGAGGTGGGAGGCCTTGCTGCTGGGAGCTGTGAAATTCCCATTACTTCTCTTCCAGATGTGGAAGATCAGGACCGAAAGGCTGGTGCTGGAAGCAGGGGGCAAAGAAGGGTTGGAGGAGGTTGTTCACTGGTATTTCTGCTTTCCATTTATTGCCCAAACAGGAGCATATTTCTTACCAATTGCAGTGACTTAGAACCTTGGATCTAAGTAGTGTTTAATGCTGCTGGTGTCACACCCTCAGCTGGGCTGCAAGTTCAATTGCCAGGAAAACAATTGTGGAAAGAAAACAAGCCAACTCAATCCACAGCTCTCAGCCCTGTGCAGTTAAGAGACATTAAATGAAATAATTTATACTTGGAAAAAGCTATAGAAAATGCTTGAGGTTACTTTCTTACTTAAGAACTCTGCTCAAACTTATTGCCTAGGCATTTTTCAGAGAGAATTTGGTGTTTTTCCCTGGAAGTTCTTTGGATACTTGACCCTAGGTCAGTCTCTCTTACAGAAAAGCCTCATGAAAGTACAAATGCCAGTGGAAAATCCCAGAAATTGCCATGGGCAGTTCTCCCTTGGGACTGATGATTCTCAGTCTCATGGAGGTGATTCAAGAGCCCATCTTCATCCCAGTGATGTGATCAACCATGTTGCCTTTTGGTCACTTGGCTCAGAACTGCCTTTGACCCTATTGTGGAGTGTCTCAGCCAGTAAAGCAGAAGGAATTACTGGCATATTCTGTGCAAGCAGTGGGCATGCCTAAAGAGGCACTAAATTCCAAGGAGATTTCCTCTACCAGATTGAAAAGAACTGTGGCTCCACTTGGGAAAAGGTGTGAAAACATGTATTCTCAAAATTGGGGTGGGGAACACTGTTGGACAATGGGAAGACACTGGTGGGAAGACAAAGCTTGTATAAAACATCCTGGGTGGGAGGAAAAAATCCTCAGCTTGCTTCCACTGGAATTTGTCATCTGTTCTTAGGAGTATTACCAGAACTGCAATACTCCTGGGACATCAGCTTTCCCCACTGGCTCTCAGAGAAGGCCATCTCTAGCCAGCTAAGTTTTCAAGAGGTTTAAAACTTACCTTGGAGATGGGGCAAGAGGAACATTCCAGCCAATGTTTGGTGGGAATGCCTCATTAATAATAACCTTTAGGTGCACAAGAGCTGAGGAAGATGTTTTTCCATTATCACAGGGGGAAGCAATACCAGTTAAGGCAAGGCTTGCAGCAGAAACGTTTACTGGAAGTGTTTACATGTTACTTAATACCTTGACATGCATTATTCAACTTGTGTAATATCTGCTGGGGTGGAGCAGGGAGGAATAGCTTTGGCAGGAGAATTTGTTTGCTCCCCATGGAATATTTTCCTGGTCGTAGTTACCTTCTTTGGCAATGAGATACATTCCAGGAATAGAAAAAGTGTTCTTGAGCCACATTTTTATGAGCTGCTGGAATGTCCTCTCTTGTGAAGGTGACCTAACCTTGTCGAGATGGCTGCTGTTTCTCTGAGCACTGCCACCCCGTCAGTCTTTCTCCAGAGTGGAACAGATCTGCAGCAAAATCCCCCTGTGAGCCCTCTCCAGGTAGAGGAGCTGCACACTGAACGCTGGAGCCACTGAAATGGGTGCACTTCTTATGCTGGAAACAAACCCCATTTTCTCTTGCAGAGGGAGGCAGCAAATGCACTTTTCTGAGCAGGCCACTTCAGCTGCAGTTCTCCTGATGTGCCTAAAGCACTTTCTGAACTGCAGCCAAGTGAGCTGCGTGGGGCAGAGGCAGGGAGAGCTCTGCTCACATGAGCAGGGCTGCAGCCACACCGTGAAGGAGAGGAGAAGGAGAAATAGGTTGGGAAGCGTGAAGTTCAGCTGGCATCTCTGCTTCCCCCATCCACAGAGACAGTAATTTCATGATTCACCTGCTGGATGATTTTGTTTTGCTGACAAAGCTGTGATAAACAAAGACTTGGCATCATTTGCATACTTGTTTAATCTAAAAGCGTATGAGTCATATAAATGAAACTTTCAACTTGTTGTGATAGACTGCCAGGCAGAGTGGGTGAAACACAGTTTTGGTTATTCAGTACCTGGAAACTTTGTAAAAAGTGAGTCAGCACGAAGCCTGGAGTTTCCAAAATAGTAAGGCAGGCTTAATTTCTAATATTGAAAGGAACAGTAATATACTTGTACTCTTACACTGCAATATTTAACTTTTTTTTTTTTTGTGATGGCATCTTGCCAGACTTAGTAATTTTAGCTCTTGTAGACTAAAAATTAGGATGATATACCTCTAGCTCGAAGAAACTGTGTAAAATAGAATTCCTAGAAATAACATGAGTCTTCCTGATTCAGGATGCCTGGATCATCTAGCAACACAAGGCTGCCAGAGCAGTGCTTCAAGAAATGTACTGGCATTTTAGGAGTATTCCAGGAATACCTCCTACATTGATTGTGCAGTGCCTGTTAATAACACTGCTCTGAAATGTGCTTTTCTCCAAGGATGAGACTCATGGCTCTGGATTATCAGAAGTTTTCTAGAACTGGGAGAAGAAATTATTTCTGTCTGATGCAGCAGGGAACTGAACATTCTTGCTTCTCAGCAGTGTGTGCTTGTGACTCTGCACTGATTTAGTGTAGGACAGTTTTATAGAAAAATAAACATTGAAATTAGTTGTACATGAATTAGTATTAGTCTTGAGACATCGCTAATAAGACATCTGTAAATGTTTTTGAAAGCCTATCTAAGATATATTTATATGTGTCTGTATGTATTTTTGGTAGTCCTTTAAACATAGAAGCTCATCACTAGTGTTAAAATTACAATAGCAGTCACCAGAGGGAAGAAGTTAGAATCTGAGATTTTAGATAGAGATTCTAAATAATAGTCCATTTGTAGTTAGAACTGGTATTTTTGAGGTAGTATTTGTCATTTTTCTAATGACAAATCGATGGATTTTTAAAATTTCACAACAACCTTATTAGTTTGCCCTGCTATGTAGGTGTAGTGGTAATAAGCAATGAAATTATTGTTTTGATCATGTTTTCCATGGGCTAGAGAAATGCAGTACCTGTGTCTTATGGTAGCAGCAATCTATCACATTTGCTTTTATCTCTTTCTTTGGTTTGCACATCATGTATAACTCACGCGAGCTAAAGAAAGATTTGGGTTGGAGCTCTGTCATTCTGGGACATGCAAGGACACACACAGACACTTTCTATTGAGAAGGCTGAAAACTATTTATTAAAACATCTGACTCCACATTTATAGTATTTCCAGACAGACCAGGGATTGGAGAAGAAGGCTGACACCTCTCCCATCCCGTTGGTCAAGACAACTGCCCATCAGTTGTTCTTCACACCATGAGAAAGTATGGAAACAACCTCATCTTATCAAAACAGACTTTTGCTAACAACACCCATGTGTGTGAGAAAGAAGCTAAGAACTGTGAAAACAGCAAGTTAGAAAGTGTCTTAGAAAACTTGAAAAATAAGGGTGACAGGAGCAAGTCATTCCTGGTTTGTGAAGTCACACAGACAAAATCTGAGGTGATGGCCACTGTGTACTGCAGGTCAGTAAAAATGTTTGACCCAGAGAGCTACATCTGTGTGCTTGGAGGGATAAAGATTCTGTTTTCTCTCTTGTGGCAGTTCTGAGAAAACAAAGTCTTGCTAACCATGACTTACACCATTGTGTCTGGACAATGATCTCCTCTAAGAAAACTTGACAGAGCATCAGTTGAAAGTCTCCTCAAGGTGAAATTCTGAAATTATACAGTGTTTCATATCCACAGTCATTAAGAAGTGTGAAAGCCTCAATAGTATTCCTGATCATTACTGGTTTTCACAGTTGTCACATCTGCTCTGTTATCAGAATTGCCTTAACAAAAAGGCCAGCTAGAAAATAAATATGCAAAGAGGCTGAGAGGGAGAGTCGGATTTCCTGTAATGAATCTCTCTAGTCTTTGCCTCTGGCTGAGAATAGTAATGTGCCATTAACCCAGGAGATGTAAAACATGCTGTGCTGTGCTTGGAAGGGTGTCAGGAACTCCTCCTGGAAAGGATGAAAAGATTATTTTATTACTTTTCCAGTTGTTGGTTAGCCTAATCATAGTAAGCATTTCAGCAAAAGGGAACTCCTTGTGAAGGCTGATGTTTGATTTTGGTAATTAGCAGATTGCATTGAGGTAACACAGCTGTATGGTGGCAACAAGCAGCTGTTACACTTGAAGTGCTGTCTCACACATTACAACCTGCTGGACATTGAAGCCTATTTTTAGTAAAAGAATAAATAAGCTGGCTGTGCCCTACTTTTTGTCAAAATGTGCCATGGGATCTTTGTATTTGATTAGAAAAGTCGGTAGAAATAACACAAGGGAACTCAGTGCCTCATCTGAAAACTGACATTTCTAACAATCTAGTTATGTTAATAAAATGTTAATATTAGTTATGAGTTCAGGCCCATAAAGTGGGCAGAGGAAATGATAGCTGGTGGGAGGCTTGCCTGTGTGGGATGTGAGGTTACATGTGGACAGAAGTCCTGTTCTAGTAGGCATTGGCCTTTTGGATGAAAGGATTTGTTTTGTATTGATGGAACTATTTTTACAAAGTCTGTGTTAGGAAACTGGGAAAATGAGACTGCCTAGAGTTATTTGTAGATAAAGGGAGAATGTAGCAGGGTAGTCAGTTGGCCGCTTCAGGATGCTTCAGATTGTTATCAAGGCCTTACTCTTCCTAATTCTGAGTAGTTTTTTATCTTCACTTACTGATACAGATGGAGGTCCACATACCTCATGAAAAAGCTGTCTTGGAAAGTGTGACGATACCCAGAAACCAGAACAGACACAGAAAAAATACATTGGCTATGGCATGGAATTACTGACAATAAGTATTTTCAGTCAGTTTGTCTACAGATTAGTGCTATTAAAAATTTGCTGCTTTATTATAATAGAATTTGCATAAACTGATCAAAATGCCACCATTTAAAATTGCCTGCCTGCGACCTCCTGCCCATGGGGTTTCTGTGTTTTGGAGGCCATAGGACCATGTGCCTTCTGGCTGTGGATTTCCACAGTGGGGTGGAGGGTTTAGCTCCCAGCCCTTCCTGGCACAGCTGCAGCCTTGGTGCAGAGGGACTCTGCAGCTCCCCAGCTGGGGCCAGGTTTGGAGAGCCCCTGAGAAGCTGTGTGGGATCACAGCACAGCCAGTGTTCCAGGAGGAGAGCCTTGGTGGGGTCAGGCCACCCTCCAGCTCAGCCCTGCTGCTGCTCACCAGCTCCCACGGCTTGTCTGAGCAGGGAACAGCAGCAGGAGCTGAGCCCAGCACTGCACAGCAGGGCTGTGCCTGCCCTGCTGGGTGCATCAGCTGGGTGCTGCTGATTCTGGTGTGGCACTGCAGCCTGCCACGTCAGGCAGGTTGAGGAAGAGGCCCTGTATTTCAAGTGGCTCTGTGTTGTTTAAGTTAGGCTTAAAATTCTAAAGTGAGAGGCCTCCAACATGGAATTCAGCAAGGGGAGCAGAACACTGAAGTGCCAGGATGGTGTCTGGGCTGCTGCAGCTGGCTTTGAGGGGCTGCAGCAGCTGGATTGGAGGGGCTGCAGCAGCTGGATTGGAGGGGCTGCTGCAGCGGGATTGGAGGGGCTGCAGCAGCTGGATTGGAGGGGCTGCTGCAGCTGGATTGGAGGGGCTGCAGCAGCTGGATTGGAGGGGATGCTGCAGCTGGATTGGAGGGGCTGCTGCAGCTGGATTGGAGGGGATGCTGCAGCTGGATTTGAGGAACTGCTGCAGCTGGATTGGAGGGGCTGCTTCAGCTGACAGAGGGGCTGGCCTCTCTCGTTCCTGTCCGTATGCTCTAGATTCTCAGAGAACTTTTCTGCTGACTTTTACTCACGTTAAATAACTCGGTTTAGCAAACACTGTTAAGAGCTTCTAGTTCTGGCTGCAGGCTGTTGCCTCATTGGGCAAAGCCAGCATCAGTTTTGTCTGAGATTTGCATTTGCAGTCTGGTCCTGAGCGTCACTGCTGCCTCTCCTGCACCCAGGCCAGCGTGAGACACAAAGGGAAGGAAGCTCTTGGGGACACCCAGGCTGCAGCCAGCACAGGCACGGGGACCAGAGCACTGCCCCAGCACCCCTGGGAGGGGAACCTGCTCCCAGAATTGAGGTGGTGTCACAGCTGTCCTTCACTGGGCCAGTAGCACTCCTCCATGCCCCCTGAGAGGCTCTGGTGGCAGTGACCAGCTTGGGTTTCACAGACTGGGCTCTCTAACAACTGCAGGGATGGGGGAGCTCCAGGAGGCCAATTTTTGTCAGCTGAGGCTGGTACAGGACCATGCTACCCACATTCCTTATCCTGTCTGTCATATCATTTTTATGTGCTGCAGTGCTTTAACCTAGGGTATGAAATCATATATTGGGAATCTCTTAGTGCTTTTCCTACAGGAGATTAAATATAGACTTTGACAGTTAAACCTGATTCTTGGTATTTACTGTACTAAACACATGGTTTGAAATAGTCACAACCAGTATTATTCACTTGTTTATTAACACTTCTTAGATTTCATTGACAAATGATTCTATCTCCCAGAGGGTAACAACCTGCTACTTTAGGCAACAAGGGACATATTTTTTCTAGTCTACAAGAAGGAGGGCCTTCAAAGGGAAGATCAAAGTTTTGTTAACAGATAAGCTATTTTTTGAGTGTTATAAAATAAACTAGCTTTCCTCTAATGACTGTTGAGGAGAGTGACATGCTATTTGTCATACACAAGATGTTCTAAAGCCTTTTATTTGGACAGCAGTAGGCAGCAAGCTGACAAAGGGATGACCATGCAATGTAAAGTGACCATTATTCTCTCTGCTATTGCTCACAGAGTTTTGAATATAACTTAAAAAAAAAAAAAGAAGAAAAAAGAAAAGAATTAATAATGAGAGATTCTTGTGTCATTCTGTATTCACCAGAAAACAATCCTGTGCATTAACTGCCCAAAGCTCATTTGGTTTGTAGATGTTGTCATTGTATCACAGTATTGGACAGTAGCAAGTTGCTCTAAGTGGTTATATTTTCTAATGAATTCTTTCTAAGCATCTCCTGCCCAGTATTTTGCTGTGTTCTGGATCATTGTCCTTTAGATTTAATAACTTCATTTTTTTTTTCAGAATGGTTTTTTCTGTGTCAGGCCAATCATCCTTAACATGGCATTTCCACTTGCCTTTTTTTAATGTCTGGGTCTGCTGCCATGGTTCTGTGATATTTGGAAATACAACTTAGTTCCTTCTGATCACTGCAGTGACACAGGATTCAGAGAGTGTAAACCCAAAAACCTGCAAGTGGCACATTTTCAAGCAACCAAGAATGTGCCCTAGGTGTACAGCTGTTTCACATGCAAGGATGTGACTCAGATCCAGCCTTTTGAGACAAAACCCTTTCGTTGTGCTGAGAACACATGTAACAATAGCCTAGGGGGCACAATAATAGAACATTTGTTGTTCTGTGGAGGGGGGTGGGAATGGAATCCAAAGATAAGGAAATTGAAAATTAAAATGATATTTGAAGTCTGCTGGAGGTTTTTTTGCATGCCACATAGGATATAAAAATGTTTCTTTAAGATGTTTCAAGGCAAGTTCCTTATCCATATTGCACACACTGTAACAACTCCGTGTGTGACAAGAACAGGAAGATCAAGCAAACTGATCAACTATAATCTGAAATATGTTAATAACTACTGATTGAGATCTCTTTATTCCCCCTGCTAAATATTGATATTGTATTTGGAGGCATAAAATAGAAAATGGAAAGGACATTTGAATCAGGGATTACAATCCTGGAGAAAAACTCTGTGTGGTCAGGTTTCATTAAAGTCTGTTCACAGAAATTGTCTATACAAGACAGTTTTGAAATGCCTGGGGCTTTGTGTGTGATAGACACTTCAAGGCATCATCATTCAATTGAAAAGATGGCAGGACAGTAAACAGATTTTAAAGCCTCTGGATTGTGGCTGTCTGCTCAGTCCAGTAAGTCACTCACATCATACTTGGCTAATGCTTTGCAAAGACTGCACTGGATCCTGTAGAGCAACCACCTAATGTCGCAAGATCCAGAGCAAATAGCTCTTTTAAAAAAATGTTATCAAGACTTTCCAGTTACAAACCCGTTTGTCATCAGTGAGGCCAACTACCGAGCCAAGGTTTCAGTATCTAAGCCAAGACTATCTGCAATATTTAATGTCAAAACCACAAGTATCAGAATGATTTGGAAAACTGTGTATCTTGGACTTTTTACACTACTGGATTTCATTAATACCTTATTTCTTCAAAAATGTATTTCAACTGCCATGTAAACTTTAAACAGAAGAAACAAGTGGCTCAACGTGCTGAATTAAACTTCATTATGTAGAACATGATCCATTTGTATGAGCTGTACATTTGCCTGATAAACCAGTTTTATTTGAACTCTACAGGCTTTTTTTGGTTTGTTTTTCCAGGAGGAAGGGAAGTCAAGTGAAGTTGCTACACTCTGTGGTGTGAGGTGGCAGCGTGGTGCTCAGGAGCAATGCCTGTGGTACTGAGCACACTTAAGGAACTGGTTAAAAGCAGGAAGGGGAGCTGTTAACTGAGACACGATAGACAGGCTGTGAAGGCAGCTGGCACACGGCAGGCAAGATTTCTCATTAACTTGTGCCCTTCCACTGAGATTTGCCTAGAGGTAGCGTTGCACGATCACCATTCATGCAAAATTCCCATTTGCTCAAGGAAGAGGGGAGATCACTGTCCTTCCCAGAGATTTCCAGTTAATCCATGTTGTGGTTGGTTGGGTGGTTTGGAAAAAACAACAAAGCATTTCCTGGATATTTTCTAATCCAAATTTAATGGATTTTAGTGCCTTGAGAATCAGCAAATGAAGTTGAGGAAGTAAATCTGTTTTCAAAACTGGAATAACTGGAAAAATGAACAGACTAAAATAGACAAGCTTAATGATACAGCATGATTATTAGCATAGGGATGTTAAAATATGCATAATATGTTCATACTCTTTGTGGACAAGGATGTGCTACGCCTCGCCCTGTGCTCATTAAAGGCGGCAGGAATGTTGCTGCTGATTTCAGTGGGTGGGGACGGGCCCGCTGCATGCTAAAGTTGTTTAATCGCCGGTTACATTCTACCTTGCCTTCCTTTGGTTGCTTCTTTCCAGCCTTAGGAAACCCGCTTTTATAGGTGCTACTTTCCCTGCAGTTATTCCTGACCGTTCAGCACCAAGACTCTTGAAATGAGGACGTATCAGGGAATTCATTGGCAAGGTAATAGGCCGCTATAATGAGCTCTTCCCCGCTGATTTCCGAAAGGCGCTTCGGAAAAGGTGCTCTAGGATGAGCCTTTCCAGCGTGCCCACCGCTGGCTGCCCCTGCTCGCAGTCCCAGGCTGCCTGAGCGTGCGGGACCGGCTTCCCGGAGCGGGGAGAGCGGAGCCCGGCGCGGGGAGAGCGGAGCCCGGCGCGGGGAGAGCGGAGCCCGGCGCGGGGAGAGNCAGCAGCCCGCAGCGCCGGCCAGAGGCGCGGCCAACTCCGGCCCTCCCGGGGAAGGGAAGGGGAGCGCCCGCAAGGGCGGGACGCGCCGCGCCATTGGACGGCAGCCGCGGGCCGATAGCGAAAGCCCGGCCC
>VZTB01010489.1:57457-71536 GCA_013397245.1 Thryothorus ludovicianus
TGCGCTCAGCCTGCTGGTTTTTTCCTATTTTTTTTTTTTTTTTAACTCTCAGCTGAGAACTGTCGGTGGTTGCTCTGTGAATTTTAAGTGGTGTTTCTATTACTCGATACTCCCGGTTGTTTTCAGCTGGGTTTCTGAGCGTTATTTTCCTTCGGAGCCGCAAGAATTTGTATGGCAAAGCAGTTTTTTGGAAATGTGTTTGCAGTCAGCTGCTGGCGCGGTGCGCACAGAGCGATGGCTTTGGCACTGCTGGCATCTCCCAACAGACAACCAAACTTGCACAGACCAGGAGCTGCTCCTGTGTAAGGGGGAAATAAATCTTCATCAGTCCCAAAGAGTTCCTGAATGAGAGACTGAGACCTTTCATGCCAGACTCGCTGGTTTGTTTAGCACCACCATATGTGTGCTTAGGCTCATGCTGGACACTTTACAAAATTTTTATTGGAGTTTTTGAGGTTTTTTTGGTTTGTTTCTGTTCTTGTGTTTTTTCCCCCCCCCCCGATCTTGATGCACTTAGTCTTTTCTTGTTACTGGACACACTGACACATTTTCTGTTCGTTTGGAATTGAGGAGTGTAGCCATAACTGTAAATATTAGGTACCAACTAAGTCCGTGCTGCTATTATTCTGTTGATATTGAACTTCATTTAGGTTTAGGAAGTTCCTGAAGCTGGAAACCCCAGCAACATATAGTTTATGTTCTCAGGACCACAGTTCGGGGTTTGAAGTGAGATGAATGCATGAAGGATGTCAGAGAAATTTGATTGGCCTGTGTTTTGCAGTATTAGCTACACTCCCACAGCTATATGCCTTCAAAGTTTAATTAAAAGGTGGAATAAAACATTAGAGCATGCTTGCTTTTAGGAAAATTGCATCTAAAGGAATATTGAACATACGTATGCTTGGCAAAGGGTTGTGAAATCTGGTGGAATGCATCAGGGTGCCTGGGGATCAGTCTCCAGGTCAGCTGGAAACTTTGGGCATCTGGAAGCTTCAATTCAGACTCATGGTGGTTTCCAGGCTTTGTGATTTTCATGGCAGCAAGCAGTGCTTTTCCAGAGAGTGAGCTTCAAGGCAGGATTACTGAACAAAAAAGCTTTGGTAGCTGGTTTACTGGACTTTTTAAAAAGAATATCAGGGATACTGTAACATCGAGAATGTTTTGATGTGTATTGCCTTGGAAACATGCTTGATTGGGGTTTTTAACATTGATTAATGTTTTGGGGGGGCTTTATTGTTTTGATTCTTTGTGTGGGTTTTTTTTTTTTCCTTTAAATAAAAGAGACCTCCTCTATATGTGGTCTTAAACTATTTTTGTTGTTTGTCTATTTAAGTATATGTTTTTCTTGAGTAAAAATCACTTCCGTTCAGCCAGGTTTCACTTCCTTGGAATATCTGATGTCATGAATTCACTGGTTCTCCAATTGTCTATGGACTTTTGGCAGAACTCCAAATTCTAGTGTAGGAAAGCCTTTAAAAAAAAAGAAATCTTTCTTTGACTTCTGTGATGTAGTGAGGAGAGAACATGTCCTGTTCCACCACTCCTTTACTTTTAAAGTTTGCATATGTCTGTTATATGCTCTATTTTGGAAATAATCAAAACCCAAAATCCAGTAAAAATCAGAGCTGTTAGAACACTGTGTATATGAGGAGGGTGCAGAGGAAAGAATGTTGTTATTTAGAAGTTGTGTGGAAATGCAGGCTGGTGTTTTGACTGCTTAGCTGGGAAGCTGCTGCTGTGTTTTAGTGACCAGGGCATGCAGTTCAGGCAGTTTAAATGCTTTTCCACAGATCTAAAGATAGCCGTGGAAGTGTTGCCCTTGGTTCTTTAGAGTTTGCCATCAGTTAACTCACCTGAAAATATATTCAGAGCTTGTTGGGCTGTAGAATGTGATGCTGTCTTTTAACTCACCTGAAAATAAATGCAGGCTTGTTGAATGTGATGCTGGATTTTAACTTACCTGAAAATAAATTCCGGGCTTGTTGGGTTGTAGGCCCCCTTTCCCCACTGGCATTTTCTGTGGAAGCAGTCCAGGACAGAAAAATCTGAAATAAGCATCATTCATACAGGTGCATAGAAAAGCTTGCTTGTTTGTTTTGGGGTTGTTTTTGTGGGTTTTTTTGTTTTTTTTGACAATGTGTGTTTTGCTCAAACCAATAATCTTGGACTGACACACAAGGTGTTACACACTACATCTCAAATTGTTTGCTTCAGGGTTTGAAAAGTTTGAATCATGGAGGCCAGAAATTCAGTACTGAAGGCCTAGTGCACAAAACAATTTGTTTTGTGGCAGTGCTGCTAGTCTTTCTAGTCAGTCACGTGTGAAAGTTTCAATGTGTTTTGTTTTGATAATTAAATCCCATCTGAGGGCAAAGATCATCTTGTGTTAGAAATTTAACTTCTTTCTTTTTTTTTTTTTTAATGTATTTTAATAGTAAGTAGTGAACAAGAAGTTTTGCTTTGGGTTGGTAAGATGTGTACTTACAATGTAGAATTAACAGCAGGTAACTTTGAATTACAGAAATATGAGCATTGCTCTAATATCAGTGTCCATCTATTAACACACACAGACTCTCTAACAGTTTGCAGTTACACAGTGGATGTTTATTGTGGCTGGGCAGTGGCTGGGATCTCTCCCTAATGCACACTGCAAAGTTTCACAGGTGATTACAAAGCTTTTATGGACAAAAATGTTGAATAGACAAAATACAAATGCATATCCATACCCTTGTCATTTCCCTTTCCTATGCTAATTGGCAAGGAGGCAATTAAGCATGCGTGGTTTGTTTCCTGAAATGAGTCGGGGTCTTTTTATGAGGAATCAATTAAAATGATGAAGTAAACTGAGTCTTCCTCACTCTGACCTTTTTACCTTTTCTGGATATTTGTGATAAACGAATCTTTGGTAGAGTTTGCAGTTTGCTATGTTCAATCTGTTTCCTACCATGGGAAAGTTGGATATTGTCCATAAAATTGACAAGCAATGAGTTATTAGATCTTGGATCTTATCTGAGATTTGGCTTCTGTTGGGTAAAGCTTACTTGTCTCTTTTTTAGCTAACACAGCATCTATTCTAACTGTAATCTAAACTCTTCTAAAATCCTTAATTCCTCAAAATTAGCATCTCAACCTATGAAATTATCACGGCTCAGGGAACCTTCAAGGTGAAGGTTACACGGATCTGGAAAATGCCTGAAGCATCAGGTGCTCTGTAAGCAGCATCTGTGTTAGTCCATCGAATTTACGGGGCTAAATCTTTTTATCTCAGCCGCTGGTGGAAAGAAATTCAGGAATGTGGTTTCATTTACATCCATTAGGAGCTGCAGAGGAGGCCCTCGTGTGCAAATGTGGATGTGTCGGTACCAACATAATTGAATTTACACACTGCCTTCAGGAGATTAAAGAAACCAAGAGCAACAACACCGAGGTGTCAAAAGCAGCTTCCTTTGAGAAGGGGGATTGGGGCAGTTCTCTTTCCCCGCTGATAATTTATGTGTTCATTGTTTGAGTTTGGCCTCTTTTAGGCAGCCAGGTTTAATTCTAGTGCATTGTTACTCGGTTTGATTTTGGCTCTTTTAGGCAGCCAGGGTTTAATTCCAGCCTGCTACAGTGTTTGAGAGACTGCTCGTACACAAATAGGGGATCTGGGCTGTCCTCACCTGCCTTTGCTGCTTCTCAACTTTGGCTTTTGGCCAAACCTTTTCCACTTCATTGAAAAGGGAAAATTGGATCAACTTCTTACCTTAGGTGTCTTGATTTCAAATTGTGGGTTAGTTGCACTCGGGAGTAATTTTGTGTCTCTGGAGTTACATCTATGTATGTAGAAGTATGTTTGGTATTTACTTTTAAAAGAGCATAAGAATAAGGAGTGCTCTAACTTCTTCCTGACACAAAATATGTCAAATTGCTACTCACAGCTTACTTTGGGTTTTTTTCAAGCTTATTTAACGTGCATTTTTCATAAGTAGTGTTGCATTAAATTTTTGTTATGAAATTTAATTGTAAAGGGTGCATTTGTGTTTCTAGAATATCTTGCATTTGCTTGCAAAAGTATTCTGATTTTTTAGAATAGATTTGTGAATTTATCAAAATAGCAGCATCAAAATATCTTCAAGGAACTCCATGAGAGGAATTGATGTCTAGTTTTATGCTTCTTTAGCTCAGCTTTTTATACTCCTGTAAAGTTTTTACTTTTAAAGTTTTACTTCCCTTATTAGGTTGATAAATAATCTTCTAGTACTTCACTAGTGGCAGTATAAATATGATTTTTGTTTGTGTTTTCCAGAAGCTGGGATGATTTGGAGTAAAGTCTAGGTTATGGGTTTAATTTTTGTGCTGGTATGTGATGTTATGTTTTGTCTTTGCATGAATTTGCTTGTAAGGGCAGGAACAGTGACGGCACTGTTACTTCCAATTTCTTTTTATGAGACACGAGTAATCAGGGCATTCTCATTGCTATCTTTTTGGGTTCACTTTTAGGGGCTACTAAAGGTTTAGGTTGATTTAAAATTTCTTTTCACAATGCTCTTCTGGGTTTTTTTCCCCCCATATTTCTTGTATGTAAAGCAGAGAGCAGAGGCATTAATTTGGAACTCGGGGACAGTTTTAAGTGATGTGTAGACTCCATTAGAGGCTTGCACTGCTTGCTCTCGCTTTGAGTCATTCCTCTCCTCTCCTTGCCCCATATATCCACTGGATTAAAAAGAAAACAACTCTGTGAGAGAATTCAGAGATGTATTGGAGGGTGTGAGTTTGGAGTTGGCATCAGCTGGCAGAATGTGGGCAGGAGCTCGTGTGGCTGCTGGAGGTAGATAAAGAGTTTTGTGGAAGTCATGTGAGGCTCTGTGGTGAAATCTGTCTGATCATAAGAATTTGCTGCTATTTGCTACAGAAATATTGCTGTGCCTTTAGTTTCATGGTACAGTGTTGCTATGAAGTGTTTGCTAATTCTTGGTGTTTCTGGAAGTCCTTTGTGTGCACAGAAGGTGTCAGGGCAGTGAAATAATTTGAAAACAAGCACAAGAATAGGCAGTTGTTTATGGAAGCTGTTATGTGGACTGTACAATAGCTGGTGCTCCACACCTGACACTGTAAGACACCCAGAGTCCTGCTGTCTGTGGGTTTGTGACAGATTTAATGTGGGACACCTGTGCTTGTGTGCAGCTACAGAGTACCAGAAGCTGTTTAAAAATCAGAGTAGGCAGGTGGTTTGGAGAACATTGTACAAAATCTCTAGAAAATGGAATAACTGGTAACATTTTTTTAGTGCTTGATGTTCGTATGGCAGCCAACTCTTGAGCAATACCTTTTTTATCTTTGGTAAATACAGTGCTTGAGAAATTTTGATATTGTTGCGTGATTTTATTTTCCAACAAGCAAATGTAGCATTTGGAAGTGTGCTGTTATTTTCAGTTAACAATTTGGTGCCTAGGAGTATAGAATGTTCGTGATAGAAGAATATGAGGCCTATGTGATTTTAAAAACTGATTACATTTGTGTCACTAGAAATAGCAGCCAAAACCCTGCTTTTGAGTCCTGCAGGAGGATGACTTTCAGTCAGTGGTGTGAGCGTTGCTATTCAGTCCTGCAGAAGGCTGCAGGTTGGTCTGTGGTTTGTGTGTACAAACCATTGGTTCAGACACAGCTGCAGGGAAGAACCAGGTAAGCAAAAGTCAGTGTTGCCAGCAGGAACTCAAAAAGCCAAGTACAAAACTGACCTGGTAGAAAGAAGCACATAAAATGTTATTTGGAAATTGCACTGGGCACTGAATCCCCTTCCTGCTTGACTTCATGTCTCAGATTCCTTTTCTGATTTTGAAGGGTACTTTGGTCCTTTTGCCTGGAGTTTTTTTGCACTCCATCTACCTTTTGGTGTACTCGTGTTTTTTACTTTTTTTTTTCTCTGTACAATGTGGCACTGAGTTTACTACTCTTGGGTTTGACCTTCTCCTCAGATCCCCCATTTTTTCCAACCTCCAAAGAATTAAAGTGTGTTAACCATACGTGACAATGTTATTTACTCTCTGCTGATTGGAATGGTTTTTTTGCATTTGGGGTTTTTTGTGGTTCGCTTTTGTTTTTTTCCCCAGTTCCCTTTTCAACTTAAATTGCTGTTGCTGAGGAAGGAGAGGCCTTTGGAATTTTCACACCACCACACACATTGTGTATTGGGGTTTGAAAATCACATGAACTTGAAGTGTTTGTATTTCTGAGCATCTTTAGTGCCAAGCAGCTTACTTTGTTTCTGATAAAGGGAAAAATTTGCTGAATTTATTAGTTGATTGTCTGTATGCCCTGCTAAGGATGCAGTTCAAGACATAAGATATTTAAGGAGGATTGTCCAAGTCCTAGTCAGGGATCCTCTAAGCAAAGAAGCATCAGTGCTTGGTGTAAAGACAGCAGTGACAGGAGGACAGGACTTGTGTGTGTGCTGGGCACGGGCAATGGCAGCATCAGAATGTGAGCAGGCACAGGAGAGTGAGTCCTGTTACTGGCTAATGCAGATGGACAAGGTTGAATCCCCAAAAACAGGTCCAAACCTAGCAGGAAATAAAATTTGAAATCTAGAATACTGAAATGATTTGTGTGGGAGGGTTAAAGATCACCCAGTTGCACTCCCCTGCCATGGGCAGGGACACATTCCATTATCCCAGGCTGCTCACAGCTCCATCCAGCCTGGCCTGGGACACTTCCAGAGATGGACCAGTCACAACCTGCTTTACAATTTTACACCAGTGTATTGGGGTTTGCTCCAATATCCCCAGGAGGCTGTTCCTGAGCTGGCTGGCCCTTGCTGTTTGCCTGGCTGGCAGCTCTGTGCTGTTTTCACCCCAGTGGTCCCTCAGGCTCGCTGGATGTCACAGCTGAGGCCTTGGAGACAAGGCCAGGCCTGCAGGAGCTCAGGGTCACCTTTGACTGAGAGGTTCCAAGGCCATGGTGAAGGAAAGGAGCCGCTTCTGATGGAGCCTTTGGGCTCAGAGTTTTATTCCTGGCCCAAAGGCCTGTGAATGCAGCAAGAGCTCCAGCAGAACTCCCACAGCATGGCTGCTGGGCCTTGGAACCAGGGCAGAGGGGAGGGAAGGAACACAGGGGACACCAACCAGGTCCGGGGGGAAGTCCTAAGGGCCAGAGGACACTTGGATGGCCCAATGTCTTTGCAGGGCTGGGAAGCATCTTTTGAATTGTGCCAAGCACTCTGTGCCCTTCTGGAATGGCAGGGCTGGCAGGCAGCACTCATCAGGGGTCAGGATGTGGGAAGGAGGAATGGTTGACAAAGCTGGCAGGGAATCATCTGGGAGGGGCCTGGGGGATCTGAGACACACCACAACAGTGGTGTAGCTTTACAACCATGTGAAAGGAGGTTCCAGCCAGCCCAAGATCAGCCTTTCCCAAGCACCAAGTGTCAGGATGAGAGGAAACTGCCCCAAGTGCACCGGGGGAGGTTTAGGTTGGGTATTAGGGAACATTTCTCCACCAAAAGCGTTATCTAGCATTGAAATGGGCAGCGCTCACCATCCCTGGCTGTGTTTAAGGATGTGCACTCAGGGCATGGCCCCTGCTGGGCTTGGCAGCACTGGGTTAAAAGTTAAATTTACTCTTAAGAGTCTTTTCCAACCTGAATGATTCTATGGTTTTATTCTGTCTTAGATCAGGTTTAAGTGAAATAGGGGAACTGTGCATTGAGCCACAATAGCAGGAGGTGAAGAACACTTGTGTACTCCTGCTGAAGTGTTTTGAATTATTTACTTGGAGTAATGGCTGAGGGATGTGTGTTTCTGTAAAAGAGCTGTCTTATTTTTCTTTTGATGGGAGGAATCTGTGATGAATGCTGACTGGAAAGTGAGCAGTAGTTTCTGAACCCTCTGGAGTGAAGAAAACCATCATTAGTCTGGCAGATTGTCAGCAGCAAATGGTACATTAATTTTTGGCACAAAACTTGCTAGCAAAAAAAGACACTTTCCTTTCTGTTGTTAATAATAAAAATGAGGAGGGATTGATTTTCTGTGCTTGGTAGCTATTATTGTTCTGCTTCTTTTTAGTATCCACGTAAGACAGATACAATGCTTTTGACAAAAGTAATTTTATATTTTATTAAAAATAAAAAAACTTTATAATATACCGAAAATCTGCATTTTATTGCATATCAAAATTTAAATATTTTTATTATGTTTTATAAGCTTTTGCAAGTTATGTGCAAACAATTGCCGAATTTCCCATGTGTTTAAAGATAGAGATCTCACTCTTCGGATGTGTAGAATACTGAGAGTTTTCATGCTAGGCCAGTTTTACTGCCCCAGCACTTCGGAGTTTCTTTTTTACATCTCCTACTAGTGGTAGTTATGTAGGGAGATAATATTTTTTTAAATAAAAATCTTTATTTACACTTGAATTAGGTGACCTCTAGCTATGTTGAAAGTTTTAGTAAGCTCAGAATAATGATCTAACTCTATATTTATCTGAGTAATAATAACAACACCAACATTTTGTTTATGGAATTGTTGCTTTAACTGTTAGGATACCGTTTTTTTTAATACATTTTTTTAGATTCAGCATCATTCTGCATGAGTTAGAGTTCATCTAACATAAATACATAACATTTGTTTATTTGCAATCTGCAGTCTGTTTTGATAACTGAGAGCTTCTGTTTCCTCTGGATGCTGTAACTAAATCTGGTGCATGAAGAGTTCAGTGAGAGGGAAGAGCAGAAAAGTTCAGCATTGAAAGGAAAGACTGTTTAGTAAAGTTGTTTAACAAAAGCAAGTTTGGGAAGGATGTAACTTAAAAAGCTGGAAGTAAAGTTAAGACCACAATCAAATCTTTTGCTCACAATTTCTTGCCATGAGTAGTCAATGGAGATCTGCAGCAGCTCTGTATCTTCTGAAGCTGAATGCATTTATTGGGTGCTGCCCTGATTTCTGTCACTGCAAATATGCTGGATTACAACTCACTTTAGAGTCAAGTTGCTGGGCACCACAAAATGACTAAAGTCCTTATCTGCTTCTACACTTTGAATAAAGAACTTTTCTGAGTATTATTTCCTCTACTCTATTTGGTTTAACTTAAAAGCTTCAACATTAATTTACTTGGGTGAGAAATACTGTGACTAAAGCACTGGCTGGGGATTTGTAATAATTAGATTCTATTTCCATGTGTGTCACAAGCTCTGTGTGAGCTGAGGGACACTGGGTTATTCCTGTGAGTTTTCACCTGGTTATTCCTGTGAGTTTTCATCTGGTTATTCCTGTGAGTTTTCATCTGTGCATGGAGGGTGAGGCAGTTTTTCTTTCTTTGGTGTCTTTGCATGGTAAACTTGAGTTGCTGTCCCTGAACAGATCTCATGGATGTGATGCTTAGGGACAGGGCTGTGAGAACAGTTGGACTCCATCATCTCAGAGGCCTTTTCCAACCTTAATGATTCTAAGTTTCTCTGCTGCTTTCGGATAAACGCAAACACTTAATTGAAAAATACTTTGTAGCAGCTCTGGTAGTTGAAATCCATGACAAAGAAGTTTTATGTGCTTTGTATTAGGATGGAGAAAAGGTAAATGTATTTTTAAGTGGCTCCATTTAAAAAAGATCTGTTTTAATTGTTCCAGCTGATGCACAGGCTCGCTTTGATGACTGAAAATATTTCACTTTGATGGTGAAAATATTTTTGTTGAAAGAAAATCTCCTTTATTGCATTTAAAAATATAAAGGAGAAATTATTCTTAAGAAGTATATAGAGACACCTTGTAGTGCAGCAGCTAAAGTATTTTTAAAGCATCATTTCATAAGATTAAAAAGTTAGAGTCTTTAGTGTATTCTTGTCATGGGAATAGAAATTTGAATGATTAATCCCTTTCTATTTATAACTCTTTTCTCTGAGTTATTTCTGTTCCAGTTAACTTCCAAGTAAATTTTATGAGAAGGCAGAGCAATTCTTGCCACAGTCTTCTCTGCAGCTCATCATTTTAGTATCCTCAAGTTACTATCTTTTTAATGTGAATTTCACAAACCACAGCTGAATCTTCAGATTTATTTGTAGTTTGATAACTACAAATAAATTGATAACTTGTCAACTTTTATTGTGTGCAACTACAGGATGTTATAGAGACCTTCAGCATTTGGCAGCTCCTTTTGTCTTCCCATCACTACTTGCCAGTTTTTAAATCCTGGTCTCTCTCTGCTCAGGGGTGAATTCCTGGGGTTATTGCCTCAGGAGAATGCGGTGCAGGCTCTGTGTGCTGTGCTGATAAAGCTTGAAAGAACCAGACAATATAAACCAATTTCTGTGAAAATTTTTCACTCTCTTGATGCCCTAAGTTGCTTCTTCATTGTTGATTTAACCTGGGCTTGTGGGCCAGGAAAGTAGCATGCTGCTCTTCTGGTGGTTTTTAGCTCTATTTGTGCAGTAATAAAGGGTTTCTACCCATGTAATGACAATTTTCCTGAAAAAGAGGCAGTGGTTAGCCCCCTTACACAAGTAAGGTTCTTCAGAAATGGCAGCATTCCTGAAACCTTTGGCTCAAGCGTCTACATTTTGGTGATTAACAGGCCCAGTTAAGCTGAAGAAAGATTTATTGGTGTGTAGTGGCAAATGAAATGGTTTGTTGTTAACTTTCGGTTGTTCTGTATTTTTTTTCTTGCAATGTAGTGGTGAGGAGTAGAATAGGATTTTAGAGGGGCTTTGTTTTCTTTCTCAGTTATCTTGGGAGAAGATTTAAAAGGAGTTTAGGGAAATATTTTTTGAGCTTTTCCTTGAAAAATCACCTTTCTGCAGTCAAGCATGATGTTGAGAAATTTCTGTCTTGGTCAAACCATCATTGTTTGTATGAAAGCAGAAAAGCCTTTGCTTTCAGTTGCAGGAGTCACTTTTTTTAGTGTCTGATTTTGTCATATTTTAATAATTGCTTTCTTAAATGCAGATGCTGCTGCTGCAGCAGCTCTTTGTGTGTGCCCAAGTTTCCATCCTTTATGTCCCTACTGCTCCTGCCGTTTGGAGGGGAAGCACCAGGCTGGGGTGCAGAATGCAGTGAAGTTGTCAAAAGGAAGTCTCCAGTGATCAGCTCTGGGAAGAAGAAGGAGCTCCTGTTCATTTATCAGGGAGAGAGTGGGTTTCACGAGCCTGTTGCCAGAAAGTGGCATAAATCCTGGTGTCATAATTCAGTGACAGGAGGATAAATACATGGACTATGATGTACCTGCTGCCTCTTCTGCATCCATCCATACCTTGCACCTAATATGTCAGAGAATGTGGGTTGGGGCTTGGGTTGCTTTCTTGTAGAACTTTTTCCCAAAAGAGTTGCTGGGAAGCCGATTGCTGGGTGCTTGTGGGGACTTAAAGGTGTTTGGGAGAGACAAAGGAGGGAACTGTGAAGGAGAGGGTGGCACCGACTGCAGCTCTCTCCTGGGGGCTGGGCAAGAACTGAGGGGTTCAGGCTGTGACTGCGGGGAGATCTCCCCAGACCTCACCTGGAGCTGAGCTCGCAGTGACTTTCGTGGCTCCCCCGGGAATTCAGAGCCTGCTCTCTGTCCCTGCCCTGCCGGGAGCTGTTCCCCCATCGCCTGCACCCACGGCTGCTTCGGTTTTGCTCTGGCTTTCTCCACGCCGTTTCTGCTGCCTGCCGGGACGGTTCCTACAGCTCCAAGCCCTGCTGCTGAGCTTGGGATCCATCTCATCCCTCGGGACTCCTGCTCGCCCCGGAAAGGTGCCAGCATGGGAGAAACTGTGCCTGTATCCTAACTCTGTTTGGTGCTAATACCATAGTTATTGTTATTGTGTTTATCTTGATAGACTCGTTAGTAAAGAACTGTTATTCCTATACCAAGTTCTTTGCCTGGAAGCCCCTTTAATTCCAAAAGTATAGCAATTTGGAGAGAGGAAGTTTGCATTCTCCATTGCAAGAGAGGGACTCCTGCTTTTCCTAGCAGGCACACCTGTTTTCAAAGTAAGATGATGTGTCATTTCTTGGGGCCAGTCACAGCTCCAGCAGTGCTCAGGCTCTGCTCCTGCTCAGAACAGGAGAGGGAATTTCTCTCTGAAGGGCTCCTGGCCCCACAAAACATTTTTGCTTCTCTCAGAAATGAACAGGCAGCTGGTGAATGGACTGAAACCCTTCATTAATGAAGGATGCCAGCAAACACTGTGCAGTCTAAATTACTCACCTGAGGAAAATAGAAAGGTTTGGGTTGGTTGGTTTGTTCCTGCATCAAGTATTCTGTAGCGTTAGGTGCTATGTCCAAAAGCAGCGTAAAAATATGTGAATACTGTTCAAATATGGCTTTTGCATCCAAATGCAGATTTGATGACAGGAGGATTGTCTTTTGTGTTTGGCTTTTTTGTGGTGTGTTTTTGTTTAGAGTTTTGTTTGTTTTGTTTTTGTTTTGAAACCAAGCACTTCTTTGCTTCTAGCCTGGGACTAATTCAGATTTGGAGTTCTTATATTACATAGCATTATAAATTGCTATGCTGAAATGATACTTCATATTTTAATTTTTTTTTTCTGTGAGGCCTCACTATCTGAAAGAGGAGGGAATGGGGAGCCAGAGCAGATTAAAATGCACACCTTTATTATCTAAAAGAGCTTAATAGATTTGCTTTTGAGTGTTGGGTATAGCTGGAGGTAAACTGCATTTATTGGATGCTTGTATTTTTCCTTCTTCAGCACAGGAACTATTCTTAGTGATTAGAGTTTCAGATAGTATTTATGGTATGCATGTTGTTAGTGATGGAATGCTGTTATTATTTATTATGTGGCAATATTTGGAAGCAAACAGCAAGTTGGACTGCCAGCAGCATGTCTGTAAAATGCACTTAGGTATTTCTGTGTTGGTTCATAGTCTCTTGCAATCCACACTTGGGAGTTTATTTTAATCATAAAGAACAAAGTGGTACCTGGAGCAGGGTGGGCAGTACCTCCACAAAATGGTTCATAATAATCAATTACTGAAAAATTGTTCATCCTTGTCTGTTAACTCTGTATTCTCATTTATATAAATTCAAATATGAGCACAACATAAAGCAGAATTTGGAAACGAAATAGAAGTAAATTTGCATAGTTTCACCTTAGTAGGCATTTCACAGAATGTAATTGGGAAGTGAAACATGGGAACATGAAAGTAGTGAGGAAAATAGACTATGCAGATGACAAGGAAGAGAAATCACACATAGTGCTACCAGTAACATTTCAAATAACTCAGTAATTGTTGTGGCATCTTCCCAGAAACAGGATGAAGACTCACTTCTTTATTTCTCTGTTTAACATGCAGGTAAATATTTATCCATGTAGTAACTTTTGGGTGGAACCAGTCAGGGTTTTTCAGTGTTTTTATATCTATAACACTGTAGTGAGTAGAAGATGCATCAGCAATAAGGGCCATGTTCAGGTACTCCTGAACTCAGAGGAAATGCTTCATCAGTCCTTGTGCCTCTCAGAGTTTAAGGCAATCAGAGAGAAATCATGAAAAAAGGACATCATAAACTTGAGAATTGCTGAAAATGTCTCATTACACGAATAATTTTCTTTAAATAGATAAGAATAATTTTCTTAAACAAGATTTCTTTATTAAAAGTGATAGTGTGAAAGTAATTTTGTTGGAGAGCAAGTCCTTGTTTTCTGCCCAGTAATTAACTCTAGATACAGGAGCAGCTTAAAAAAACAAAAGTATAGGATGTAATTTTGTTGTGATAGAAGACCAAAGAAACAGATGCAGGAATTGCTGTGCTGCTGGCAATTAATGCTCCTACCCCTGCCCCGAGACTTCTATCCTCAAATACTGCTTTAGATGTCATGAAAATCCTTGCAGAATCAAATATTTTATTATTGCTTGCAGCCTGTTTTAGGGTGTGGAAAGCGGAATTTGTGTGCCAGGGCTGCTGAGGGGGTGCAGGGGGGGAACACAGGCTGGAGGCTCAGGGACCCGGGCAGGGGGCTCAGAGACCTTGGAACAGAGCCCAAAACACCTGTGGGTTGGATTTTAGCCCATGGGAACCATTGCCAACCTTCAAAGAAGAATCACAGGTCACAAGAGTTTAAATAGAGCAATAATAAGTTTGTCACAGGGTGTAAAAGTAGATTTTGGGTTTTAGTACAGGGG
>VZTB01010489.1:75148-85891 GCA_013397245.1 Thryothorus ludovicianus
GCACCCCCCCCCTGGGAGTCCCTGGGATGGGACACAGGGCTCTGGGAAGGGTGGTCCAGGTTCCATCCCTCCCCCTGTGAGTCCCTGTGATGGGACACAGGGCTCCTGCCCTCAGCCATCCACTACATAAATGCAATTATGGTATCGAGTTTTTCTTGATGAAGATATAACTGAATCTAGCTCCAAATCATGGTTTTAACTGTTGTCTGTTCCAGAATAATATTGGAAAATGCTAAGTGGTCTCTGTTTTGCCCATCTTCAGGAATAAGAAAGGACATAAACTGACACAGATGTCTGTTTTGAACTCATTTGGTTTTTCTGCAATTTCTCTCTCTGCCTTTTTTCTGTGGCTGTTCTTGTGCAATGGGAACTTGTAGCTCTATGCCTCTTCAGGTTTGGTTAAAAGATTTTGTGCAAGATAATAGGTTTCACATTTCGGAGAAGTCTGAGGCTTTCTAAAGGATATTATTGGTTTCTGACTAAGCACCAACACCTGGGAAAGTAGAACACAAAGAAGAATGCTGTCCTGTGTGTAACAGTGTGCTGTCCATTGTCAGTAAGGTATTTTGTCTCTTGATGTTACTGCAGAAATAAGTGCCCCCTTTAAAATGTTGGAGCTGCTCTGTGCTGCTGGAGAGACTCTGGGCACTGCATTGTGAGGACAGAGCTTGTACAGAGCTCTGCTGTGTCAATCAGCTGGCACACAGCTCTGGGTCACAGATATGAAATACCTGCTTCAGATCCAGGCTTTAACCTGCATTTTCAGCCTGTGAACTCAGGTGTGCAGTGTTTAGAAGCTGGAAGCTGCTGTCATCCAGGCAGGTGTGCACTATTGCCAGCTTCTCCTTTGCTCACTGTTTTAGCTCCTGGACTTGAGCTGTGATAGCTTAATTACTGGCAGTGAATGTTCTTGAAGAATTTTGTGTCTGTTATTCTTGGAACTTAAAATTAAGGAAGACTGAGTTGCCTTATATGTTTCAGTATTTTTTAAGTTGAAGATATTTGGTATATTTATTAATGCTTCATATTTACTTTTTTTTTTGTTTCTGACTTGGTGAAATGGTGAAGTTTCTTCATTGCTACAGCAGCTAATTTAGTGTGATATTCACTTGTCCAATCTTCAGCACTCCTGAGAGCATGAAATGCTCAAGGCAGCTTTGAGGTGACCAAAGCTATGAACCAAAAGCTCTAAAATACCCCAGCTGTGTATCACTGCTCTAAACATCTGCCAGTGCAGTTATCCTGATGTGTGCCTCAGTGCTTTCTTCCAGAATAAGAGGTTTAATTCCAGCAGATACCCAAGAAACTGCTACATTATGTCTTTCTGAATTAAAGAAATATGAGCATTGCTCTAATATCAGTGTCCATCTATTAACACACACAGACTCTCTAACAGTTTGCAGTTACACAGTGTATGTTTATTGTGGCTGGGCAGTGGCTGGGATCTCTCCCTAATGCACACTGCAAAGTTTCACAGGTGATTACAAAGCTTTTATGGACAAAAATGTTGAATATACAAAATACAAATGCATATCCATACCCTTGTCATTTCCCCTTCGTATGCTAATTGGCAAGGAGGCAATTAAGCATGCGTGGTTTGTTTCCTGAAATGAGTCGGGGTCTTTTTTATGAGGAATCAATTAAAATGATGAAGTAAACTGAGTCTTCTTCACCCTGACCCTTTTACCTTTTCTGTGTATTTGTGAAAACGAGTCCTTGGTAGAATTTGCAGTTTCTTGCATTCAATCTGTTTCCTACTATGGGAAAGTTGGCTCTTGTCCATAAAATTGACAAGCAATGAGTTACGAGATCTTGGATATCTTATCTGGATCTGGCTTCTGTTGGGTAAAGCTTATCTGTCTTTTTAGATAACACAGCATCTATTCTAACTGTAATCTTAACTTTTCTAAAATCCTTAGTTCCTCAAAATTAATATCTCAATTCAACCCACTCAGAGTTCATTATCCAGAAGTAAACCTGGGGCATCCTCTCCAACAAATGGATTTTTTGTGTACTCTGGAAGAATTGGCAAAGCAGCCTGTCTGATGGGCCCAGAAATTGTTATAGAGCAGAAGACAATAGGACTACAATTAGCCCAGTAATTTCTATGTGGCATCTTATATTGCTTATGAATGATTTTTTCTTCTCTTCTATTTTTCGTCTTCTGTGCCTTTCTGAGTGGCCTATTTCCTTGGCTTGTAATTGTTTATCTTGAATTTTATGCCACACGGGAGTTTCAGGCAAAAGTTTCCTGTAGCTCCTTCCCCTTTCTTTCCTTGTGATATAATTTTTTTTGGTCTCTCTTTCCTTGGACATGAGGAGGGTAGGTGGAGAACTGTAAGAAGTTTTATTGTATTGTCACATTTGATTGCCACCACACAATTTTATGATTGCTGAATTTCCTCATAAGATTATAATGTTTTAGAATAAACAAGTTACAATTAACATAATATCAGTATCTATGTAATGGAGATGTAATTAAAGGATTCATGAAAATTATTATTTTGCCAAACGCAAGTTCTCATGCGGAAGTTGCAAGCTGGAATGGAAAAGGATTTCTGTTGTGTCCCTGGTGGGTACTGTCAGAAGTCACATGGCTGTGGGCCCAAGGTGATTTGGTGCTGTGTTTTTGGCCAAGTTCACACCCAACAGACCCAGAAGAGAGGCTCTGTTTGTAATGGCCAGCTACCAGTTCTGTTTCTCCCATGCTCCCCAGAGAGGTGCAGCGTCGCCCTGATTCCTCAGTTTTTCTGAAGCACTTTCTAACTTGCTGTTTTCACAGTTTTCAGTTTCTTTCTCACACACAGGTGTCTTTATCAAAAGTCTGTTTTGATAAGATGAGGTTGTTTTCATACTTTCTCTTGGTGTGAAGAACAACTGATGGGCAGTTGTCTTGACCAACGGGATGGGAGAGGTGTCAGCCTTCTTCTCCAATCCCTGCTCTGTGTGGAAATACTATAAATATAGAGTCAGATGTTTTAATAAATAGTTTTTCAGCCTTCTCAAGAGGTGTCCGTGTGTGTCCTTGCGTGTCCCACAGTGAGAGTGCAGTGAGGAAAAGAGTTGTCCTCATTAAAGAGGACATTAAAACTGGACTCATTCAAAAAGTCCAGTTTGTGAAGCAGTTCCTTCAAGTCTTTCTGATCTCTGTGCAGTTCCCAAAGATGATGCTGGCATCTTTTTTACACAGCTGGAGTCCTCAGCAACTGTTGATGGTCAGTAAAAGGCCAGCAGAGTTTGTGCCCTGTGTGTTGGGTGTAACCAGGCTGTGGAAAATTCTCTCCTTGTGTTGTGAAGGTGGAAAGTGTCCTGGCTGCCCATGGTGTGATCTGCAGCCGATCAATACCACCTCTCTTAAGCCCTGCTGGACTGAAAAATGGGAAAGGTTGGTTGGTGAGAAAAAGAAGGCTGCAGGTTCTCATCCTCTGATGAAGGGTTTGTTTCTCATGCTTGAACTCAGCAATGGGTGCTTTGTTTGTTTGCTTTAGAAATGGTTCAAGGTCTGGAGGGCTGGCTCATCCCCCACAGCTGGTTGTAGAGGACCAGCCTGTTGTCAGTGTGATGTCTGAGCTGCAGAGATGCAAAGTGCTGGGAGAAGAGAGGGGAAACAGGACAGGAAGCTGTGGGGAAGTGAGAGACTGTGGTGAATACAGGAACTGTGACAGGAGCTATGCACAATGCAGTGGTTTGTTTAAGCTGTACAATTTATAGACCCTGGATAACTTCTGAACACCCAACATCTGATTTGTCATCGTGTGTCTAGTTAGCCATTGACCTCTAGAAGTCTGGGATATCCAACTTTTAGTCAGAGTATCCTGCTCCTGCCCCAGGGTATGGTTCAGACACACACTGTGCCCCTTGTCTGAGGTCATGCAGGATTTCTTCCTTGGGTGGAAGTTTTGTTGTCATTCCTGGTAGCTATAGTAGGATGCATTTCACCCTCCCTCCCAAGATCCTGCCTCCTGGCCAGTAGCTTTTGATTGGGGTTTTTCTGATTCCATAAGCACAAATATTGACATGGCTGTAAAACAGGAATTGCAGACTGGTAGTTGAGCCTCCATTGTGTGAGATTCACACTGTTGCTTTGTCCTTGCAATTTCCAAAACACATAATACAGTCTTCATTTTTCTCTAGTCTATTTTTTTTTCCTTGTGTGTGTTCCCTGCTGTAGGCTCCTGGACATTAATTATGAGAAGTTTCCAGACTAGCTCATGCATAAATCAAATAACTCAAATGTGTGTGAGTTGGCTTCTTGCACACCGGGTGAAAACCCATTTTGGGACAACAGCTTTATGCACCAAAATGTTGTGCATGGAGCAGTAACTTAACTTTTTTCTTACTTAAGCAGGTGGGGCAGTAAGTATTTATCACTTAAAGCCACTGAGGAGTCTGAGTTGCTTCAGAGAGCTCCACATGCCAATTCCCAGAGAAATTCTGCCCTGTGGGATGGGGCAGTGACTGCCCTCCCTCCCTCCTGGTCACTGCAATGTGCTGGGTTCCCACAAGCACGGTGGTGTCACTGTGGGACACGCAAGGACACACACGGACACTTTCTTTTGAGAAGGCTGAAAAACTATTTATTAAAACATCTGACTCCACATTTATAGTATTTCCACACAGACCAGGGATTGGAGAAGAAGGCTGACACCTCTCCCATCCCAGTGGTCAAGACAACTGCCCATCAGTTGTTCTTCACACCAAGAGAAAGTATGAAAACAATCTCATCTTATCAAAACAGACTTTTGATAAAGACACCGTGTGTGTGAGAAAAGAGCTGGGAACAGTGAAAAACAGCAAGTTAGAAAGTGCCTCAGAAAAACCTGAGGAATCAGGGCGACACTGTGGGACCTGCTTGGTTTAGAAGAATAATTCTTTATGGGAAGTGCAGTGTAGTTACACATCTTGTGCTTTGTGGCTTGGCCTGCAAACCTGGAGATAACATCAGTGCAAACTGACAGCCCTGCTGGGTGCTCAGGGGAGATTGAAGTAGTTTTTGTCTGCTTCTCTTTATTGAGAGCTTGAGTTGCAGGGTAGAGCTAAGGGGATGTCTTGGCTCTGTGGAAATGTTTTGCCCTGTGAATCTCAGGGTGTTTGTGGGTCAGGGACCTTCTGAACCTTTCACACCTTGAACTGTGAACAGAGATATGGGATCACTTGTGTCATCAATTCAGATTCTCCATAGTAGAACTACAGATCATATTACACTCTTAAAAATAACCAAAACCACCAACCTCCCCCCCCAAACAAACAAAAACCTCCACGAAAACCAGCTTACAGCCCAGAGGAAAAAGAGAAAATGTGCTTAAGATAATGAAGGCAACTCTATCTCTGTTTTTTTTCCTTACTTTAACTGCAATAGACATCTGCTGGTCTGATTCAAATTGAGTGTACAAAAATTTGAAAATATTTATAGCAGCTAAGAATACTTTTGACTAATTCATGATCATAAGACTTATTAGGATAAATGCCATATTCAAATTACTATTTCCTCTACTTGCTTTCTGGTAGCAGGGTGGATTTGACATAAATTTAATTCTTAGATTAATCACGTCGTGTAATGGGAATGTGGTGCCGTAGTATTTGAAGGCAGTAAAAAATAGTGTGGATATTTAAGTATTTCTGCACAGAAACTTGGTGCAACTTTTAAAACAAATACAAACTGCTGATTTTTTTAATTTGGTCAATTACATTATGTTGTGTTTTGCTTTTTTTAGATCACATTGAGGTCATCTCGTGGAACCTTTTGAAAAAACAAGAGTAAAAGGAAGAAAATGTTTAATAAAAGTATCTTCACTACACAGTCAAACTGAAACAGGAAAGGTTCATTGGAGTAAGTACTACTGGGCTGTGGCTTTTTGGGGTTGTTTGCTTGTAAAGTCAGCATGGTTATTAGGCTTTTATTGTATTTAACTTTGTTATAATTATATTAAAAATGTAAATGGGTGACTGTACTCATTTCAGTTGATCAGCTGGTAATGGACTCAGGGATTCTCACTGAACCATCTTCCCTCTTGGAAGCAGTTGTATCTTGGGAAATTGAGATGGGTTTCAGGTTTTTTCTTTCGGCTGCTGTGTCTGCTGGCTGTGGTTTTGAGCAGGGCCTTGTCTGGTATAGATGAGATTACCTATAAGCCCCTCTTTGCTGTAAAAAGTTAGAGCACTGCTTGTATTTTCCAGGGAATTTGAAAATATGCCCTTTTTTTGGTCTGTAACTCTCCAGTCATGGCTCATCTGAGTGACTTTAATATTTTTTGTTGTCACTGTTGTTTGTCCTGTATTGTAGTTCCATCATTAATCAAACTTGCTTAGGTTTTCAGTTTATGGATGTCAGATACATCCATAAACTTGTTTAGGTTTTCAGTTTAGGGATGTCATATCCATCTTTCCTTCACTGTTTGTAGTTCACTTCCAGCTTTTGTGAATTCTGGGCTGACACATGTGTGTCTCATTTCTGATAAAAGAAACCTCTCTACCTAGTGCAGGTACTGTGGATTGCACTTTTTGCTACCATAAATAAACACTTAAATTTTTAAAACTTTTTGCTAGATAAATAAACATATCCTGATATAGTGCAATTCTTAATTTCTGTATACTTCATGTACTTGAGATGAGAAATGGAATCATTTTTCTGCCACCTTGCACTGGATTTTCAGATATTTAAACATATTCTCCTTAGAAACTGGGAAAAAACTGCCTCTGCTGCATTTTACTCATGCTGTGTGACTGTGTGAATGAACTTCTGCAGGAGTTACTGGAAATACTCCTGAGTGCCTGCTTGGGAATGAAAAAGATCTGGCTGTTAGAACTGAAAGGGGTGAGAAGTTGTTTTAGTTTACAAGAAGTGTATTTTGGCATATTGCTGTATTACCAAGAGGAAATGACTCCTCTCAGCTTCTTCTTTAAGCACGGATGTATAGAGGGTGTTATAATTTGGGTAGGAAAATGTCTGTGGAACCTAATCAGACAAGAAAAGCTTTTCATATTTGGTGTTTTTAACAAAGTGTTTTGACCTGGCAGAATAACATATTTGGATTAATTGATTTCCTGTCTTAAAAAAAAAAATACTATAAAATTTTCAGTTCAATGTGGATTTGAAGAAGTTGATGTGTGTTAGTTCCCTTTCTCTAAATACTTGAAAGAAATGCTACAATTTTTAGTCAGCACATTTAAATTTGCATCAGTTCCTGATCTAGGCCAAATGTCAAGTGACTCATGTTCAACGTTCTTATGGCACCTGATTCTGAATTCTGACCCCTGAAGTTTTCAGGAGCTGTGTTATGTAGAGTTATTTGTCTTTTACTGCTCTGTTAGATTGCACAGTAGAAATTCAGGCACCTGTTCCCAATGTCTCAATACAAACAAACAAACCAAGCTATTTTCTACCTGCACACTTAGTTTAGCAAGTTAATTCTTGACTCTGGTAATCAAGTTACTAAAACAGATAAGCAATAAAGTTGCAACTGAGCTCCCCAAACCAATAAAATGAAGAATGTCCCCTGGAGACAGCTTTAGTACTTTAAAATCATTTTACTTTGGCATATGCTGGACACAAAACTCGCTTGGGTGTTCAATAGTCAGCAAACTTGTGTTTCTTATCCCCCCTCCCCCCTTTTTTTTTAAGAGACTCAGAGAATTCCATTGTTACAACTTAAAATTGCAACCTGTTTGTTTGTTTTTAGTGGGACATTTGTGTGTACTTGTGTGCCTTTCGATCATCACAAGCTGTTTTGCAATTGGAATTTTTAAATTAAAGTACTAAGAGCATTAAAATAAAGTCTGGGCAGGTAAAAAGCCAGGTAGAGCATTCATGAAGTCTTAGAAGCAGATGCTGAATCTCACAGCTGGGGAAAAGTAACCCCAGGAGCAGTCAGGCCCTGCTGAAGAATGCTGGATGCTCCAGGGGTTGCTGCATTTCTGGGACACTGTGGAGCCTCCATCCATGGAGACATGCAGAATTATGTGTGCAGACTACTAAGGAACATGCTTTAACTTCAGTGTTGGAGCTGAGCTTGGGATCAGCTGACTCCCAGAGGTTCCTTTCAGGCTAAATAGTCTGTAATTCCTGCATAATGTTACATATTTTTGGTCCTTGTGATGAATGGCCAGGGCTACTTTTGGCTTTATTACATTTAACTTCATGACAAAAGGGGTTTTCAGGATTGTGTTTTTCTACCAAATGGCGTTGTATTTTAACTTGTCTTTATAAATAGGTTTCACGAGAAAGGTGTATAAAATACATCTAAATATTTGCATTAGAGTTGAGTTGTTGGATTTCCTTCAGTGCTTGGTCAGTCCTTGTGTCGGGTTTGCTGCTTTTGCAGAAATTTTCCAAAGCTAATAAAGTCCTTTTTTCACACCCAAGATGAAAGAAGAAGCTGAAACTCTTCAGGTCTCGCTTCCAAGGTTGTTTATTTTATCTTATCTAAAACATTCTCTCTCTGCCCTGCTGAGCTCCTTCCAGCAGGACAGTCAAAGGCCTTCTCCCCCCTCAGAGGCAGTGTTTATCTTTTATACTAAAAACTACATTTACATTATTTACAATTACTTTCCAATCCCTATCACCTGTGTTACACAGTCGGTCTCTACTCTAAACCAATCACCCGTGCCACCATCACAGCAGAAATGGAGAAGGTGAAGAAGAAGGAAGAAACCCAAAAAGCCACGAGGTTCCTCCATCTTGGCCTCACACACCCCTCTGTACTAAAACCCAAAATCTACTTTTACACCCTGTGACAAACTTATTATTGCTCTATTTAAACTCTTGTGACCTGTAATTCTTCTTTGAAGGTTGGCAATGGTTCCCATGGGCTAAAATCCAAACCACAGGTGTTTTGGGCTCTGTGCCAAGGTCTCTGAGCCTTAAATGCAGCCAGAGACAAACCCTGGTTCCCACATCCTTGAACCAGTCCTGTCCATGTAACAGATTGCTGTGAGCACCCACCTCTGAACCTGTGTGATGGGGGCATTGAAGCTGGTGTTGGAAGAAAAATGAGTGTGAAAATCCAGACCAGATTTCTTAAGAAACAGACCACATCAGAAGAATGCCTGGCCTGGTGAAGCTTGTAAAATTTTTATTTTTTTCCATTAAAGGGCATTTTTCTACCTTGTAGGATCCATGGCATCTCTGTATGAGACTTAAGCACAGTCTGCTCACGTGTTTTGATCTGTCTGCCCTCCTTGGAGGTGAAAATTTCACTCCTCATTGATATTCAACTGGTTTTAATAATTTTGCTTGTTTACCTCCCTCTGAAGATGCATGAAATCTGTCTGCTGGAGAATAATCCCCGTTCCTAGAGGTTTTGATCAAAATACCAGAAATAATTAAAAGATGAATATTTTAGTCCTTATGTGAAGAGGTATCTACTTATAGGAAAACCTTAGTTTCTGTTTTTTAACTTTTTTTTGTAGTAGACTGTTATCTAGATATAACATCTTAATAGTCAGCTGCTGGTGAGATTGATGGTCTTGGTCCATTTGTACAATTCAAAAGGACAGGAAATATTAACTATTTATATATTTAAATGCCTTATAAGTGGAATGTTTCCTTTGTGTTTACAGTGGAATAAAAAAAAATATTTTGAGTAGTAGAACAGGCAAGGAAATCCCAGAGAGCAGAACTAATCCTGGTTTATTATTTCCTAGTTTTATTGTCAGACTGTTACAGGTCAGGTAAAATTCTTATTTAGCAATGGGAGGACAGGGCCCCTGCAGTTTACTTAGTACAATAAATCAATAAAAGCACGAATTATTAATGCATGTTTTCAGATTCATGCCAGAGACATTGCACAATAATTCTAATAATAGCTTGGGCTGTTGAAATGCCAGGCCTTTAGGCTGTTGGTTTGCCTACATTTTTTGAAATGATCCTAAGAGCTGTCAAGTGGCCAGGCAGCCCTGAGGCTGTGAGGAGCTGCTCCTGTGCCACTCCTCTTGCTCCTGTCTCACCCTCATTACTGGCACAAACACTGGTGCAGCTGTATGGAAACACCTGACTCGCCTGGCTTCAGGTGACAGCTTTATTCTGCTTCAGCTCCTTCTCCTTTCCCATTCAGTCTGACTGTCCCATCCTCCTCCATTCACCTGTTTCGTTAAGCTTAGTTTTGTTTGTTTAAAATATCCAAGTGAGCGTGCCATCATTTCAATGTTTAGTCTGTTCTTGGAACTCAACATACCCTAACATTTCATGCTGGCCTCCTTATGTTGTTTGTTTTTTGCCTTCCCTTTCCCTTTCCCTTTCCCTTTCCCTTTCCCTTTCCCTTTCCCTTTCCCTTTCCCTTTCCCTTTCCTTTTTTACATGATTTTTTTACATAATCTTTCCATAACTGCCCCTGAAGGCCTTCAAATAAAGATCTGCTCTTATATTGCCTCCTTATAAAAAATTACCTCAGGTTTCATTTCCAGGCTGGGAAAAAGGCACCACTCCCTCTAGTTCGTGAAGTATCTACAGTGCTCTGCAGGATGCTAAAAAGAGAGTTACCTGTGTTGTGAAATCAGCAGATCTTTCCCCAAATCTTCAGTCTCACCTTTCTGTCCTGTACAAATGCATCGTCCTTCATGTCGGGGCCCACTCTGCGTGCTGCTATTGAAATTTCTCCAAAATATCTAAGACAGCTGTTTAGAAATGCTTCAAAAGGTTGTTCTGCCAGATGTTTTCTCACAGCCCAGTTGATACAGAACTGGCCTTAGCTTTTTTCCTTTGGGCTTTTCTCCTTTTTCTCTCCCTGACTGTTGGTCAAGGCATCA
>VZTB01010489.1:86063-96227 GCA_013397245.1 Thryothorus ludovicianus
GCTGTGGTCTCAGTTTTAGCTGTGGTCTCAGTTTTAGCTGTGGTCTCAGTTTTAGCTGTGGTCTCAGTTTTAGCTGTGGGTCACTCTCTCCCCGCCAGGCCATGCCTGTGGCCGCTCCCCGGGCTCGGCTGGGCTCTCCTGTTGGCAGCTGCTGTGCACCAGCCAGCCTTGGCTCATCTCCCCCTCTCCTGCCCCCTTCGTCTGGCCAGGAGGGCAGGGGCAGGGCAGGGGGGGAAGAAACTCTTCCCTCTCCCCCACTAGAAGCCTAAAGAGACTGATTTCCAGAATCTTACCCAAAAATGTGTATTCATGAAGGTGTATCAGCCCTTTTCATTGGTTCACTCACATGTCAATGCTACAAAACTATCCAATCAAGTTAAACTAGGACAGTGTTCCAGAATTATGTGCTGCCTGTGAATTGTCAGAAGTCTATCAGAAGCCTGGGATTTAAGTTTTATTCCCTTGTTCAGTTCATCATGAATATTCTTCTGAAGGGAGCAGCAGATATGTGTATTTGCCTGAGTATAAAGTAACAGGAAGTAAGATTTTCCTTCTATTCTCATTGTTCAAGTCAAGTCTATAAGTTCTTCTGAGTCTGGAATACCGTTTTAGTAGTGTGGTTCTCTACATGTAGACTTTTTTTCCAGGAGAAAAAATTTTGAAGACAATCTCATTCTCAGCTAGTTTTTAAACTATACTTCCATTGAACAATAGAATAATTTTTGTAAAAAGGGATGACTAGAGGATATTTAACCTAACCATCTGTTCAAATGAAGTTACTTAAAATTAAATTAAATTTTAATTTGTTACCAGTTAACAAGTCTGCATTTTTTTCATGTCTCTATCCTGTGTAGTCAACTGCAAATTCAGGTGCTCAGCATTTCTTGAAAACTGGGTCACTTTTATTTAGAGACATTAATGTCTGAGTAGAAACTGCATTCGTTGTGATTTTGAAGTCCTGACTTCAGTTTTTAAAATTTGGTGCATAATGCTATGGGTACACCAGAGAAATTAAGCTACAGGAGATGAACAGGCAAAACAATCAGGGATCTGGAATAAAAGAATCCTAGTGATAATAACCTTATATTTTTTTTGTGGAAAATTAGCTGTATTTCGTGAGGAAAATGAGAGAATCTAGACTTGATGGCTGAGACACCACTCTTGGTACCAGTGTGAGCACTGTGAGGGAAGGAGGCCTTTGAAAAAGGCCTTTCATGTTTTCTATACATAGATATTTTTAGAAAACTAAATGGTGATATTTTTATTCTGATTTCTGGAGGAACCCTGACTAAACGGACATTTAATTTTCCATTCCATAGGGCCAGCTCATGTGGCTGAACTAAACTGCTGGGAAATATTTATAGTACCACATGATCTTTAAAAATAACCTTCCAGTCTACTTTGTAAATGTCTTGAATTCTTAAAATCTTTGCTATTGTAGATAAATACCTGTGACATAGGTGGAGTGGAAGGATCTCTTCTTTGCTGATTTAGGCATTTGTATTTATCATCAAGTTGATTGTATTTTAATTTTAGATTTGGAAGCTGTTTGGATGGAAATTCACCTGTGAAGATGTAGAAGGCCAGAACCTTAAGTGAGTTCACTCTTTTGGGCTAAATGAAAATTCCCACAGCATGATCTGCAGGAGTTTCCATGGTCTGCAGTGGCACACAGACCACATTTGAGTTACCAGTGCATGGGATTCTGGTTTTAAAAAGTTTATTTACTGGTCCTGTGTGAACAGAAAACAACAGTTCTTAGTAGCTCATGCACTGCTGGAATAGGTGGTGCTTGCTCCTATCAAAATAAACTTTTAACCAAACCTCAGCTGCAATTCACTCTCTACAACTCCCTGAAAAGAGGTTGTACTCAGGTGGGGTTGGTTTCTTTTTCCAGGTGACAACTGACAGGAGAGGACACAGTCTTAAGCTGCACCAAGGGAAATTTAGGCTGGATGTTAGGAAAAAGTTTTTTGCTGAAAGAGTGATAAAGAACTGGAATGTCCTCCCTGAGGAGGTGGTGGTGTCACCATCCCTGGATACATTTAAAAAAAGACTGGATGTGGCACTCAGTGCCATGGTTTTGTTGAGGTGTTGAGGCATGGGTTGGACTCGATCCTGAAGGTCTCTTCCAGCCTGGTGATTCTGTGGCTCCTCATTAGCCCCAGTGTCACCTGTGCCTGCTGTGTAGGGTGAGGGCCGTGCTCCCCCTGCTCCCTCCTGCACACACAGCCTGCCCTGCACAGGGCCATGGAAAACTGGGGATGCTTGTTCCTGGTGCTTTCCATCGTGTGCCTGTGGAACGATGGGAGGGGATGGCTGGGAAGGGGAACGGCTGGACAGTGCTGCTCTGGCTGCTCTGCCCTCAGAGAGAGCTGCCCACGGGGTGGTGGAATGAAACTGGAGCTGTGAGGGGAGGAAATGGTATGGGAGCTGTGAGGGGGTGGAATGGGAGCAATGAGGGGATGGAATGGGACTGAAGAGATGAGATGGGAGTGATGAGGGCGTGGGATAGGAGTAAAGAGATGGGATGGGAGTGATGAGGGCATGGGATGGGAGTGATGAGTGCAGGTAATGGGATGGGAGTGATGAGGAGATGGAACGGGAGTGATGAGGGGGGAGAGAACGGAGTAATGCAAGGATGAAATAGGAGCAATGCAGGGATGGAATGGAACTTATGAGATGAAATGGGAGCAATGGAGAGAGGGAACAGGAGTGATGAGGAGATGGGATGGGAATGATAGGGAGAAGGAATAGTAGCAATGAGGGCATGGGTTGTGCGTGATGAGGGGATGGAACAGGACTGGTGAGGGAACAGGACTGATGAGGGAATGGAACAGGACTGATGAGGGGATGGAATGGGACTGATGAGGGGAGAGAACAGGACTGATGAAGGGAACAGGACTGGTGAGGGAACAGGACTGATGAGGGGAGAGGGTCGGGTTCCCAAAGTGCCCCTGTCACAGCCTGTGGCGGTCCCGGGCAGCTCTCGGACGCTGCAGAACAGCTCCTGGGAATTTGGTGCAGATTGAGGAACAGAAGGGGCTATAGTTCTGCAGAGCTGTGAACTGACCCTGATCTAATGTATGTATTTGTCTTTAGTGTTTTCAGAAGAAATCAGACTTCTAATTTTTTTTTAAAAAACTGTTTTCTGAAGGCCTTGTAAGTTTCATAGGACATAAGTCTTCCTGCATATTCAGATTCCTTTTCCATCTTTCTACTAGGTTCTTTTCCCTTGTTTCTTCTCAAATATTTAATTTATGACTTGCTCATCTTTTTATAGTACTAGATGTTTACATGGTTAGAAAAATTATTACAATGATTGTATTGTGTAAGTGCTCAGTGTTTCTCCTACTTAGACTACGTGATACGCTGCTGCTGTTTCCTAGAAAATGACTGTGGTCAGATTGTCATCCTGTCTGTTCTGGACAGTGAGATACTGTTTAAACACTGCTCTTGTGTGTCTGGATGGGGTGGCCCTTTTCACTACTGCAAGACTTTTGGGTTTTTTTAGCCCCTTGACTGCCACATGACAGAACAAGCAGTAGATAAAGAGCTGTATTGATTGCAGTGATGATTGTCTTGGATTTGGTGCTCAACAGTTGGAACAAATTATTACATAAAGTAAAAATCTGGATAAGCAGAGTGCCCTTGGTTTCTGCATATCCAAAACAATTTAGCTTCTGATATTTGTCCTTTATGTAAATATTCATGAGTTTAGTGAAAAGAAATCTGGCTTTATATTTTACTTGAAGAGCTGTAGATATTTATGTGCCCTTAAAATGCATGTGTGTTTAGAAGAGGGGGTGTAAAAGAAACTTTCTTCTTAAGGAAAACTAATTTTTGATATAGAAATGATCCTCCCCTCCAACTTTTTGCCATCTGTTTGGGATGATAGCATACTGATTTCATCCTGAGAGAACTGACCACGTTTCAGGGGTGAGTGACATCACTTTGGGTGTAAAGATAGCTCTTCTAAAGACTTTTCCAAAGTCTTGGTGCTCAGGAGAATAAATATGATGAGCGATAACAGGACATCAAAATTTTCCTCTGACACTGCATTATATGTGTGTTTATAATTACCACCTTCTTTGCAGCTACTTTTACTTGTGTTTTATTAGTATTCTCCTGGATTATAGTTCAAGATAAAACACTGAGCATTGCATTGGATTTTATGTTGGTGTTCTTTTAACAACAGAAAAACAAATCTCAGAGAATGAGTGATAGGGGATTTGTGGTGAGTTCTGAACTAAAGGATTCATTGACACAGTGTGAGTTTTCATAATTGCTGCATTCTTCAAAAAATTGGTTTTAGAAGACCTTATCTGCTGCAGATAAATGTTGAGTGTTGATGACAATTCAAGTAGATTTGGTACTTTTTAATGTCTAAGTCTTTTGCTGATATGATAAATTATTTTCAGAAGAGAGTCCATTGCATTGTTAGTCCATGTCTCATTTTTTGCAGACAGGCTCTCTGTGACCATGTTCTTGGGCAGCCCTTAATTTCAGGATAACCCTAAAAACTCCCTCTCATCCTTATCTTTTGTATCTCCTTGGTTGGCACTGTTTGATGTCAGATATTTGCACCTCCTGGATTCAATTCCTGTAGGTGTGGAAGGTAACTCCCCAGCACAGGTGCAGCTGATTTCACCAGCTCTGGCTGCAGTGGTGGGTCCTGGGCTCTCACCAGTGTCCTGAAGGAGTCACGATGGATTTGAGCTTGGCACAGGATAGTCTTGCCAGCCTTCAGGAAAATGGGTGGGTGGTTTAGAAAGAGATCACAGCCCCCCCCAGCTTCTGAAATCCCACTGTTCCTTTAATCTAAAGAATATGCCTGGAACTCCTGGGGATGTTCTCAATGCCTGGGTTTTGTCAACTGCTGCAGTGCAATGTTCCAGTGGTTCTGCTGGCGGCCAACGCTTGCTGGAAGTGTTGCCTACAATTTTTTTTTTTTTCCAAATTAGTTTTGTACCTCCTCTATATAACCCAGGACATAGGATTTTAGTTCTCTTTTGTTAGGGAGAAAACATGATTGGGCTACAATTCACATAAAAATGTGTTCAGCTTACTTTTGACTGTGACTGTCCTTAAATTATTTTAGAAATCCATAAGAAGCAGCCTGCTTCTTATAGCCTTTTTTTTCCTTTGTTTGTTTTTTCCTTTTTTCCTTTCCAAGTGGTTCTGTTGGTTAAATGGTGAAATGTGCTTTTATTGGGAGGTGAGAGGAAAGCTATAAGGTCTCCTGACTTCTGGAATGAGCCTGTTAGCACCAGAGCAAATTCTTTTGTTCTGCCTAGAGATGGCAAGTCCTTTAAAAAGCAACAGCAACACTCAGTTGAGAAATGTTTTAAGGGTTCTTTGTGTACATTATACAAATAAATACCAAGATGAGTGATAAATTTCCTTCTTCAGATGTTCTACTCAACTGTGTTCCGTTTCTTTCCATGAGCATAAGCATCTCTGGCAGAACTGCTGGTATATTAAAATACAAATTGATTAGGAGGGCGGGTGTGTGGGCACACAAATATATATGATATTTGCAGGTCAAAGCTTAGAGAAAATTTACACTTTACAAATTTACACTTTACCTGGGAAGGTTTGAATGCCGTCTGTCAGTGTTACCTGTGCCTTAGAAAAGCATTTGGTATTGGGCTTTCCTCCTGTGAAATTCAAAGTCATTGATTAGACACTTGAGGAGGTAAGGTTAAGTGCTGGTTTAATTACTTCCTTTTTTTATAAGTGAGGTTATTGTTACTGTGGCAGTGGGCAGGAATAGCAATGAGGTTAATATCCTGAAATAGCCTTTATTATTATTGAATTGTTGTTTTTTTCTCCTTTAGCTGGAAGTTGTTTAAAATATCTCTGGTGCTGTTGTTCCCTATGCAGTTGATTTTTTTGCCTTTGTTTCAGTTCCTAGATGTGGCATTGTTGATTAGTCACAGTGCCACCTCACATGTCCCAGTTGGGGCTGTGACTCATCCCCAGAGCTGCTGTGTGTTGGCAGCCTTGTGTTTCTCAGGATAAAACCTGGTTCTCTCTTGGCCCCTGTGATGTCAGCTCTTGGGGCAGGAACAGGGTGCAAAACACACTGACCTGCTTCCTTGAGGAAGGAAATATTAAGTAAGTGCCTGAAAGCAAGAATAGCTCTTCAGCCTGCTCAGATTGGCGAGATGACTTCTCTTCCCTTTTTAATTGAAAATGCAAATGGAGTTTGAAAAGCTTCTGGTGTCTGTGCTGGAAATCTGTAATTATGAACGAGTGTCTAACAAGAACTTTATAACTCTGTGTTGTGGTGTTTGGGCTCCAGGATATGGAGCAGCACTTTTAAGTCTTATTTCTTTGAACATTTTAAACTCTTGTTGGTGTACTAAAGTGGTTTCAACAACTATAATTGTGAACATTTTAAACTCTTGTTGGTGTACTAAAGTGGTTTCAACAACTATAATTGTGAAAAACATCTGAAAGAGGGTGAAAATAGAAAAGGTAGGCTGAATTAAAGCAGGAATGAACTACACACAAAACAACTACATAAAACAGATTTCCTTGCTGCTTTACCTGTCCAAGTAATGATTTGTAATGGAAGTACCTCTTTACTTGACCCTCATGACCACAGAAAATAACTGAGTGCAAATGTGTGCATCCAAATATGAAAGATGTATAGCATTATTATTTTTCACTGACTGCCAATTTCAGTTACAACAGGATTGCAGCCAGTATTTTATGAGTACAAGTAACTGGATGGAGGAGAATAAACAGTGTCCCATTAAAATAGGAGCTTGTGGAAAAGGTACTGATTGGTAATGAGGAATTACACATTCTGTCTGGGTTTGTTTTTTGGGTAGATGCTGTGTTTATTCTAAAAATGTCTTCTATGCTGGGTGTAATGATGGGGTAACCTTTTATTTCTTTCCTTTAGACATCTTAGAGCTCACACCATGCTAAACTCTGTACATACAATGATGAATGGATGGATTTGTAAACTGATAATTCATATAAAATACCTTCATATTTGATTTGGTTTGTTTACCACTTCACCACCTCCAATTATTTTTGCTTTAATTCAATCTGCTCAGTGTAGTGGACTTTTTTGGAGGAAAATGTGGACATAATGGTGGTAAAACTATTATTTGATAGTGATGATGGTAGGAGCTCCCTAATTATTGCTTCTGTTGAGAAAAACTGTTTTTCCTTCTGCACTTGTGCTTTCTGAAATCCAAAAGTGTTTTATTTGGCATTAATGAAAACTCTGCTATATTTTTATCTGCTACAAACAAAATATGGAGTGATCCATGCATTAGTGTGGTTACTAGATGTGCTGTCAGCTTGTTCTGGTTCTCACAGTTTGCAAAGGCCTCGTGGAAAGGTGTTGGAATGATTTGGGTGTTGTTATTCAGTGTATTTATGTTGCAGTTAGAGGTGGGATGGAGTGTGTTGTCAAATACCTGAAGCAGCTTTGAGCTGGCAGGGGGATTTTTGTGCTGCTGGCATCATCTATTAGGTGTGGTGGAGAAGGGGAGGAGTATTGAAATACTGGAAAGTTGCAAGTGCAGTCGAACTTTCTGATGTTTTCTGTTACAAAGGGTGATTTCCCACATCTCGTGCTGTTCAACAAGAATTCAAAAGATGTAGGGGTAATTGTTAAAGTGCTTTATAATGGTGCTTTCCAATGCTCCCCATCCCTTTGGCAGCTGAAGAGCATTGTCTGGATGAGGAGGACAGTGAACAATTCAGTGAGCCATGAAGGGAAAACTCAGCTTTAGGGAGTGGTAATCGAAAAAGATTCCTTGGAAGGTCAGAAAAACCGGTAGCAACATTAGGAGTAAATAAAAATGTGCTGAAATACGGAGGACAGGCAGTCAGGAAGGCAGAGGAGTGATCTGGAGGAGATCAGGGCAGGGTTTCCTCCTGCCCTGCAGTGGATGCAGTTCCCACAGTGGGTGGGGTTCAGTGATCGTTCTCTAAGGGTGAAAACAAATTGAGATAAGTGTCTGTAGAGAAAAATGCCACTTTCTAGTAGAGCTGAAGAAATGTTTCCTGCTATTAATACAGACTTTCAAGTTGAATGTCACTGGCCACATTCATGAACAACTAATAGGATATTTGCAAAAAAATAAAATAGTGAAACTGATCATGAGTTTTCGTGTGAAATACTGTCCCCTCCTTCATCCAAGAAGTTTATTTTGGTTGTGTTTTACACAGGTAAAGTTTTAGAGAGAACTTGAAATTAATTTCTAACTTTGTTTCAGCTAACCTCTAATTCACTTTTTATCTTATTACTTAGTTTTGATGATATAAACATCTCAACAATAGTGCTTTGCCAGGCAAATACTTTTATTATATTAAATAACATTAATGAGTAAAACTATGCTTATGTGTTTGCAATACTGGCATTTGAGACCTCAGAGTTGTAAGCTGAGCTGTACAAAGCAGGCTTATGTAAACTTTACAAAGACTTTAAAATGTGTATCTAATTATAGAAGGTTAAGTATACTGAATTTTAGGGTTTTTTTTTTTCCCCTAAGGCCATGTGGTTATGATATTATTGAGATTCCATAATGCCTCCTGCCGTGACAGACAGCCTTGACATCTGGGCAGTGGATTCACAGATTGGTGCTGATGGCTCAATATCTGTGGACTTCCTGTTGCCCACTGGGATCTACATCAACCTGGATGTCCCTCGAGATGCCACCATATCTCAGATTAAACAGGTAACACCTCACTGGTGTTTGCAGCGAGGGCTGGTTCTGATTTTGATGTGCCCTCTGGCAAATCAAGTCATGAATTTTAGCAGGCATTGAAAGGAGGTACTGAAGGCACATGCCCAGCAGATTGATAAATAAGTGTGTTATTTATTATTTGTTGATAATTATTTATTGCCATTATTTATTGATATTTATTGATATTTATTATTTATTGATAAATGTTTGGGGGGTTAGTGCTGGCTTTGGGCAGATGGCAAGGTTTGGAAAGTGCCTTCTTGCTGATAGTTACAGTTCAGAGATTATTCTAATAGCTCTATATTAATCCTGTATTGCTACTCTACACCTTTTCCTAACACATTAGTAATCCTCTTAAAGGTTTTGTACAGATTGAAGCATCACTTAAAATGGGAGGGAATATCCAAATTTAATAAATTTGGAAATAAATCTCAAATAAGGGAGCACCTTATGTGCTCTCCTTCCAAATGAAAGGAAGGGGAGCACTTAAGGCAGTGATCACAGATACTAAAAAACAATCTCCTGACCTTTGATCAGATAATGGCCATGTAAGGACAGTGGGAAAAGTTACTGAGGAATTAGGCAGTGAATGACTTACAACACAGAGTAATCTACTCCTAACAGAACAGTGATTTCAAGTGATAAAGAATTTAAAAACAAATGTGTAAGTGACAGCAATAAGGGGTTTGGTTTTCTTGCTGCCTGTGGCAGATGGAAACTTGACCTGCCATAAACATGTACTGTTGATATTTCCAAAGAAAAGGAATGCTGATGCTGACTAACGAGGCCTGTCCTGGAAATCACTCCAGAGAGAGACTAAAAGTGAGACAAAGTAAACATATAGTGACAGACAGTGATAAAAATTAACCGAGTTAACAAACATGTTTCTCTTCTGTTTTTTGGCAACATAAATGGAAATGAATGTTACCTTCAGTGCCTTAAGATATGTCCCTGATTTATGGCTTTTTTTTTTTTTCCATTTATTTCTTTTTTTCATTGCAGCTCTTATGGAAGCAGGCACATTCCTACCCACTCTTTCACCTCCTCATGGAGATTGACTCTTACATGTTCTCATGTGTGAATCAGACTGCTGTACATGAGGAATTAGAGGATGAAACACGGAGACTTTGTGATGTTAGACCCTTTCTTCCTGTCCTTAAACTCGTGACAAGGAACTGTGATCCAGGAGAAAAGTTGGATTCCAAAATAGGTGTCCTTATAGGCAAAGGTAATTCCATTTAATTTTTTTAAAAAAATGAGGTTAAACTTTGTTGTGTATGAGGGTCTTAATTGGGCAGGTAGGAGTAGATTTTAAAAAAATACATATTAAAAATTTAGTATTTCCCTTTGTCAAACAAATACTGATATAGTTGGAAAGAACTTAAATACTGAAGATGAAACACATGAAAGTTGTTTAAAGGCACTTTCTGTATTGCATTTCAGTGTT
>VZTB01010489.1:105932-131290 GCA_013397245.1 Thryothorus ludovicianus
CATAAGATTAATAGTCCCTAAAATTAAAAATTGGACCCACATCTGAAAGCTGGACCCCACCAGCTGGGATACTCCTTTTGGGATGTACATCCTGAGAAGACTAAATCACAATGGTGTATAAAATTGTGACGTAAAAATTGGGAATAGGAGCTGCTGAGAAAGCTCCTGAGTACCCCTATAAATCCCTGTAAGCCTCAACTATGGGTGTGCAGCTGGAGGGAAAACTCCCCCACTGTACCCAGCACTGTTTGCTCATATTTTACCATATTAATTAATAAATTGATTGTTGCTTGAATATTGGCCTAGTCAAGCTTCTCATTTATAACAATAGCATTAGAGAAGTGAATTATTTTTTTAACCAAAATCACTATCAAATTTATTATCTCTTCCCCTTGCAGTGCTCAGCAGTAATATGGAGCTTAAAGGAATGTGGGGAAAGTTGATTCAGGAGCAGAGGGAAACTGAAGCATCAGATCACTTTTACACATTTAACATTGAGAACTTCCTTTTGGTGCTGACCAAAAGATTCCATTTGTGCGTTTTTCTCTCTCTGTGTCTCTCTCTCACACTGGTATTTTGGTATTTCACCTGAAATAAGTTGGCACATTTCACTCTGCAGTGTTCTCTGTATATATGTTATTGAACAGAAATGTAGAAATGAAACAGAAAGATGAAGAAATAACAGAAAAACATCTTAGCATTGATCTGTAATGAGTTTAATTTCAGTGCCATTAACTCCAGCTTCCCTGGAAGTTACTAGTTGTCCTTCTCCTTTCCTGATCCTTATTTTCATTGTGCAGGCTACCTGGTTTTGTTTGTTTCTGGGTACTAAAGACAAAATAAACCCTGGAAATCACATATATTGTCATTATTAATACAGGTGACTCATGATGTTAGGGTCAGCAGTGTTTCTTCTATACATTTTTAGAAATAATTTAAATAAAAAGTGAGTTTTTTCTTCAGCTGAAAAAAACTCCAGCGTTTCTCAGTTGGAAGCACAATTTGGTTCTACCTGGAGATTTTAATTTGCTAGAACTTCTTCATTCTGCTTCATTGTTTGTTTGATGGAATTCACATGTACATGTGTTCTGTATATTATTCTATACAGAATTCTGTAGGTTTGTGACAAGCTTAAAATCTCTCATTTCTTTATGGCAGGTTCATGTTAGGGCTGGTCTTTTCCATGGCACAGAGCTCCTTTGTAAAACAATTGTAAGCACAGAAATCTCTGGGAGAAATGACCACGTTTGGAATGAAGTGCTGGAGTTTGAAATCAATGTCTGTGATCTGCCAAGGATGGCAAGGCTCTGCTTTGCTGTTTATGCTGTCATGGATAAGATGAAAACTAAAAAGTCCACCAAGGCAATGAATCCTTCCAAATACCAAACCATTAGGAAAGCAGGAAAAGTGGTAATTATTTCATTTCTTTTTCTTGAATGACTTCCTAACTATATCAAAATGACTTTCCAGAAATCTTTCCTTGTCCTCACTTTATTGCTCAAGAATGCAAAAGAAAAAGTATTAAAAACTGTGTATTTATTAAGAATTGCACATCTGGGTATGAAAAGTTTTGATATGTCTCTGTGATTGCTTTTCTGAAAGGCATCACCACTTGAAAAGAACCCAAAGCCACCCTCACAATTTTCTGTGTATTGCAGTGTTCTCTGTGCAGTAACGTTTGCTGGCACCTTCATTTCCATGTAACAATTCTTTCCCTTGGCAGCATTATCCTGTGGCCTGGGTGAATACCATGGTGTTTGATTATAAAGGACATCTGAGGAATGGAGAGCTGGTACTGCACAGCTGGTCATCATTTCCTGGTAAACCTCAGCTTTTCAGATTTGGATTTTCAGTGTGGGAGAGTGTGGGATCCAACAGCAGAATATTTACTGTATGCATGTTCAGTTCTCTTGTAATAATCTCTTTATTACTTGTAATTTTTATGTGCATAAATATACAATTTTAGCTCTTTTAATCTCTTTGCTGAAAGTATTGTTTAGCAGGAACGAGGAAGAGCAAGAGCCTGCTTGGAAGTAGTGTTCTAAAAGTTTCATCTGCTATGGAAGGAAAACCACACAAAATAGATGCATGTTTATGTCTGGTCTTTCTTGCTTTTAAGGTGCAGTTTAGGTTTCATTTGGTCCCTGTGCCATGCCTCAAATTAAATAGATCAGTTATAATGTAAGTGATAATATTTGCATCAGCCAAAATTGTGAATTAGAATTTTGTCTTGTTCCCTGATATTGAGATCAATTAGTGGGAGTGTTTGGAGCATCTGTGTCACTCCTGATCCCATCCTGAGGAACCCTGTCCCAGCCTGGCATGAAGCTCTGCTCTCCATTTGATCCAGAGGTGTCTCCTGCTTTGCAGAAGCTGCAGATCTCACTGGGATTCATTTCAGTTGCTCCCCTGGACTATTATGTTTACTTAGGGAAATCAGTTTCTCATGGGGTAATATTCCAGCATTTGGGAATGCAGGAGGTGGTTTATGCTGGAAATACAGAGCATTGCACTAAAAGTGCTGTGCAGCAAAATGTGCTCTGTCCATTTTATATGGAAATGATTTTTTACTGCATGCCTGGCCTGTAATATTAACTGTTCTATCTGTGTTTCAGATGAACTTGAAGAAATGTTGAATCCTATGGGAACCGTCCAGACCAACCCTTACACTGAAAATGCAACAGCTTTGCACATTAGATTTCAGGAATATTCCAAACAGCCTATTAATTACCCTCCCTTTGATAAGGTAAGGGATGACCTGAAGAGCAGTCATGAATGCTTATGTGGAAACAGCTGTTTCTTCTTTCCTTTCAACACTGCCTTTTCCAGTGAATTCCCCTTTTCCTGCCTTTTCCAGTGAATTCCCCTTTTCCTGCCTTTTAGTCACCTACAGCACTTTGTTCAACTTGCACCATGTGAGTGGCAGTGCTTGACTCCAGCCTCCCGTGTGCCTATTCAGTCCTTGACTTGTCTATTTTGAAGAAGAACACTTTTAAAAGTGGTCTGTACACAGTCTCTTGAAGGTCAAAAGCAAATCAGTTTCCCATATGAATAATCTTACAAAAAGCTAAATTTATCTGCTATTCTGGAAGCCTTCAAACTGTGCTTGTGTGGGATCTCTAAAGATGTTCTTTCTTGGTACAAATGTGTGTTACCCACTCTTTGGGACTCTGCCCTATGAGCTCAAGTCCTTTAGAGGATAAATGGACTCTTAATTCTGTGTGCAAAGACGTTTCTGAAGGTCTGCTCTTGGACTAAATCCACTGAAGTGGCCCTGCCGTTTTCTACAGATGAAGATAAGAATCTCTCTAGAAAGGAAGTGTATTTTTGGAATATGTGTGGTTAGTTCTGTAGTGTGAAGGATAGACGGAAAGTAGTTCAGAAACTTGCAAAAAAAGCTAAGACCTGGAAAAAAGTAATGAAATAAGTCTTAAAACACACTGTTAATGATACATTATAAAAGTTTGGCTTAACTCATATACACATTAGTCTGAATTTTGGTTTGGGGGAAGTCAATAACAACCTAGAGAAATTGCCTTTTTTTTTTTTTTTTTTTTTAAGGGACATGAACAAAAAGATGGAAATACCAAGTTTTATCCTCTTGTCCAAAGGCTGATTTGGGGTTTAAGGTTCATAAAAACGAAATCAAATAACAAGATAGGGTTTCTTTTGCTTCAGTTGGTGTTGATAGTGTTTCCTCCTCCTTGTCAGCACAATACTTTTTCTTTTATTCAAACAACATTAGAAATGCAGTAAGAGCTAAACCAGTACTGACCAATTGCTGCCTTGCTTATGGCTGACCAGTTACCATAATGGACATATTTTATCCAGTTTTGGCATTGCTTTATTTATAATGCTTTAAGTTTTTTGCTCATTACACTTATACGTATTTAATTTATAAAGAAAAAAATTTGTGTGCATATCACAGACAGGCTAAGTTAAAGTGTGTTTCTTTAGTAGGCACATATTTGTTCTGGCTCTGCTGTTTCTTTTCTTTGTCCCTGCAATACCAAGTTCTCAAGAAGATAAAACGCTGGGCTGAATGCAGCTAATGCAGATTTTACCAGATGAGACATGTGGGACCCAGGGCTTGTCTCTGACTGCCCTGGAGGTTCAGAACTGGGCAGGGGGCTCAGAGACCTTGGCACAGAGCCCAAAACACCTGTGCTTTGGATTTTAGCCCATGGGAACCATTGCCAACCTTCAAAGAAGAATTACAGGTCACAAGAGTTTAAATAGAGCAATAATAAGTTTGTCACAGGGTGTAAAAGTAGATTTTGGGTTTTAGTACAGGGGGTGGGTGATGCCAAGATGGAGGAACCTCGTGGCTTTTTGGGTTTCTTCCTTCTTCTTCACCTTCTCCATTTCTGCTGTGATGGTGGCACAGGTGATTGGTTTAGAGTAGAGACCAACTGTGTAACACAGGGGATAGGGATTGGAAAGTAATTGTAAATAATGTAAAGGTAGTTTTTAGTATAAAAGATAAACACCACCTCTCAGGGGGAGAAGTCCTGCTGGAAGGAGCTCAGCAGGTCAGAGAGAGAATGTTTTAGATAAGATTAAATAAACAACCTTGAGAATGAGACCTGAAGAGTTTCAGCTTTTTCTTCCATCTCGGGCATGAAAAAAGGACTTTATTAGCTCGGGGAATTTCTGCAAATACAGTAAACCCAACAAGACAGAGTGTAGTGACATTAAAGTAGGGTCTAATGGTCTTCATTCATTGCAACTTTCAACTTCATTCAATCTCCTGAAGATTCTCTTGGTGAAGGTTCTGTTTAGTAAGGAGTGATGATGCAGCTGCTTGAATTACATCAGCTGAGGATCTGTCTCTCACAATGCTCCAGCTGAGACTTGCTTGCTCCGTGGCTGCTTCTCATTTTCACAGTGGCATTGCTTGTTTCTGCCAAGAAAACAAAGAATGTCATGCCAGATTTTTGTTTTGAGAAGCATAATGAGCAAAAATAGAGGAATCTTTTCAATCAGGTCATCAACCTGCTTGCACAGCGAGGAGCTCTTTGGGGCTGAGGGAGCAAAAGTGCCTGGACCATGGAAAAGAAACTTGTCTAAGACAGGAGCCATGTGTGGGGCTGGTCCATGGCCAGGGCTGCAGGCACATGCTGGGGCTCAGGGTTCACCCAAACAAAGATGGACTTGCAAAGGCTTTGAAAGTTTATTTGCAAACAGAGTAACTCTGCAACACACAGGGAGGCAAGAATCAAATGGAGAATTAGGACACTGGGGTTTTGTTTATGCATGTTTTCACACACAGTATGTAAATAAGCTTTGTAGCCAAGTAGCAGACGAAATACATGATATTAATGAGAGTTTCATACAGAGAAAAGAAATAAAACAAGTTAGGATGCCTTTCTAAAGATTGTAGCTGTTGGGTATTTATGCTCTGATTATTGCAGTCTTTTGTTGTTTCTTGTGTTCTCTGAGTAAAGACAACACAAGCCTTGCTGGACCTGGAGTTGCTGTTGTATTCCTGGGTTGATGGGAGAGGCAGAGCTCTCAGGAAAAGGAGATGCTGGAGCTCCTTAGACTTTTTTCTTTGTTGAGATTTTTTTTTTTTTATGAATGGTTCCTTGAAGCAGCAGCATCTGACAGCTGTGGATACACATGCCTGGCCAGTTCAGCATTGTAACACCTGGCTTGGTTGCAGTAATTGCAGAATGCACTTTGAAGAACTGCATTTGCTTCTAGACTTAATTCTCCATTATGGATTATTGCATGAACTTCAAAAACCAAGTAAAATGTTCAAAAAGTGGGGGGAAAAAAAAAAAAAAAGGAGGGGAAATCCAAGATCTAGAGAAGTACCTAGACACACTGATTGAGATCATATGGGCAACCTGACAGCTTGGTGGAAGGACTGGGCTTGTGGGTTCTTACTGGGATTGAGGGCTGGAGGCATGGATAGAAACCATGCCCTTGGAAACTGCACAAGGAGAGGGGAGAAAGCAAAGGGTAACTCAGAGCTGAGGAACTGGTTTTCTGTGGTGAAAAATAAGGAGGAAATGCAGAAACAGGAAGCAAGATGCCATCAGGAAGGATTGTTTAATTTAGCCAAGGAGTGATAAAAAAGGAAATTGAGGTCACCAGGAGTCTGCTGCTCCTGATCTCCTGCAGATGAGAAAAAGGACACTGCACACAAGTCTGTGTAATACCCCTGGATATACAAAACTGCCTAAAGACAGCAACAGTTCCTTGTCTGCTTCATTTCTGTAATGCTTTTCTAGCAATGCACTCAGATTTGGGGTTAAATCTGATGTATTGAAATCCAATGTCTTGCAGATACTTGAAAAGGCAGCTGAGATTGCAAGAAACAGTGACAATGCTGCAATGGCGGTGAGCATCATCTAAAGACTATTTTAAAATAAATTTTCTGGGTTTTTTTTTGCTTTTCTGCTTAAATCTAGAAATAAATAAGTCAGCTACTCAAATAGCAGTTCTACTGGCTCTGTTTTCTTACATAATTCACTTTGATGAACTGCTTTAAAATTCAGATATATGTCTGCTTTGTCCAATATATTTTGGACTTGTCTATATTTTGTCAAAAAGCTTTACATTGGATTTGAAAGACAGCTAAGATTTATGTTAGATCTGGAAAACAATTTAGGACTAGAGGACCAAAATAAGTGTCTGTCTACTTGGCAACTGTGTTTTCTTTTGATTGTTGCAAAAGTATTTTTTTTCCTAATGAAAAGAAATAATTATTCACGTATCTAAATTTGTTCATTGGAAATACAGAAGGAAGTACATTCATCCTAAATGGGAGTGCTCCATGTTGGAGTTGGAAAACAGAAATATTGCCATCTAGTGTCCTTAAATCTAAAGTTCAGGTATTTTTTCAGAAAGTTCTGCAGAGTGAGTTGGCAATCTGTTGCTTACAGTGCCTACAGTGAGGAATCTGAAATGTGGAATCTGAAAGAAAGGCACAGTGGTCATTTATTTCCCTGTGTTTCATGAGTTTTAATCTGATGTTCTTTCTGCTCTAGGGCTCCATACCAGAATCTTACTGAATTTATAAACATTTTATGTTCATTTATTACATCTCTCATTTCCTAGGGTCGAGGTGGTAAGAAGTTTTATGTTGTGCTCAAAGATATAATGGAAAGAGATCCTTTGTCTCAGCTTTGTGAGAATGAGATGGATCTCATATGGACCTTGAGATATGACTGTCGGGAGAATTTCCCACAATCCTTGCCAAAACTGCTGCTCTCTTTAAAGTGGAACAAACTTGAAGATGTTGCTCAGGTAAGGGGAAAGATGATGGTGGGGAAAAAAGCTTCCGTTAAATCATCATAAATAAGATTTCTCTCCCAAGTGTGGCCAGTTTGAAATGGTGCTGTTGTGCAAACTCTATCAGTGTCTGACTTCTGGACCCCTAAAGAAGAATTTATTCTCTCAAAAAAACCCCATAAACCAAAACCAAAATGCATTTCAGAGGTCCTCTCAATGATGAGAAAAGCACAGTGGCTATTGATACACACTAATGTTAAAACCTTGTGCTTAAATTTCATGTTCAAAGCAAGAATTTCACTGACTCAGCCAGTCCAGCATGGTCAAACTGTATAAATTCATTAACCTGACACATCAAAACCACGAAAATATAAAACCTTAATTAACACTAATGCTCAGTACACATTAATCCCATCAAAACATGTAAACACAAAATCTATTTCTATTTCTAATATAATGAAAAAATCATAAAATTTTACTTTAATAAAAACTAACATAAACCTAACTAAAAAGAAATTAAAAAAACACCCTATTATAACTAACCCAAAAACCCCATACATTTTAAACATAAACTTCCTCCAAAATAAATATTTCAAAAACCCAGAAAAACTCAAACTTTTAAAATAACTACTATAAAAAAACAAAAACAAAAAAAAGAAACAATTAAACTCCTTACCTAAATTATCAAAAAACCCGTCTACAATAAAACTCCTAAAAATAAAAAAAACAAGTCCCAATTACCACCTCAACAATACACCACCAAAAATACCAAACAAATCAAAGTATCACAATCCCCATCCATAAAATAATCCATAAACTAAAAAACCAGCTGGGCTGGGAGCATCCCCACCAGTGGTCACTCCACAGGCTCTGGGCAACAAAATCCAGTGCTTGACCACCCTCACAGCAAGAATGTTTTTCATAAGGCTATGCTAAAAAAAATAAAAATATTTTGTAAATCAAGATCTGAAATAAAACTTCTTGTCAGAATTGTTAAGCTGCTCAAATGCTGTAAAATCTACATCTCAGATTAATTAAATTAAACCTCACTGAGGCACACAGGAGGTTTTTCAAAGAGATCTACCAGTGCTACAAACCACAGCATTCTCATCATCTCTTTGACCAAATAATCTCTTTAAAATAAGTTTTAAGGATGTGAAGTCACTGCTGTGATCCAAGGTGCATTTTCAGTGAAATTGTTTCATATGTTTGCTGCACAGATGTGCAAGGTTATTTAACTACACTGGGAAGGAGTTGGTGTGGCCATCTTTTGCTGTATTTGTTTTGGTTTAGGGTAAATTTGGGAAAAAATTTTTGGATGAAGTTTTTTTAGAAATTGAATTTGAATTCTTTTTTTTTTGTTGGTTTGGGATAGAAAAAATTTTTTTGGAGGAAAGTGGAAAAAAGTTGTTTATTTAATAGTTAAAGTATTTTTTAGTGTAATAAGTGAATAATATTGAATAATAAAATCTTTTGTTGTTTTGTAGAGATGATAAATTTAGAAAGTTTTTTTTGTGGGTTATAGTTTGGTTTGTTTGATTGTTGTTAGTTTTTTTGGTGTGAGAAAGGTTGGGTTTAGATTAGGTTTGGAGGGTTATAGGTGTGAGTTTTTGGTGGTTTTTTGGGTGTTTAGTTTAGAGTAGGTTTAAATAGTTTTAAGAAAAAGGAAAAAAATATATAGCCTGGAGACTTTTTTTGTTTTACTTAGTTATTTAGTTTAGTTAGTTAGTTAGTTGTAGCTAGCTTTTGCTTTTACCCAAATAGAATCCAACTCTTGGGACACTTTTTGGGAATAGGTTGAACATTAATATAGGAAAAATTATATATACTCATAGTAAGACCATTCCTGCTTGATAGACTGATTTTAAAAGTCATAAAATAACAGGTTTCTGGATTGGTATTGAAATGTTTTAGATTGTATACAGAGGAGTTTGGGCCAAATTAAAAATTCTGGCCAAGGTTTCCAAGCCCAGGTGTTGTTCTGGTCCTCCTGACAGAATTCAGATATAAATGATGCTCAGCCTCTTGCAGACCACTACACTCAGATAATGTTTGTCTTTCCCTGAGTCTCATTTTAAAAAATTTTCAGCTACCTCTCCTGATTTTTAATAAACTTAGAGCTCAAAAGCATTTGCTGTCAAGGGTTATGACTGATGGTATAAAATTCTATTGCACCTCAGTATTCTGCTACAAGCTACGTGTTCTTGGAAGGAAAGATTACATGAAAATTCATCTTCTGTCTATCTATCACATGATTTTTGTGATTATCCAGTCATTTTGCCCCAGCAAAGAGTTCATTTTTGCTACATCCTTCCTACCAGCCAGGTGTATATGTTCTGTGAACTTCTAAAAATAAATGGAATTTCATCCCAGCTCCTTGTCCGTGCCATGAACACTGCACTAACAAAAGGGAGCACACACACATTCCTTGCTCACTTGTGCTCTTTCACGTGCAAGAATCCTGTTCTTTGGTAGTTCCATTACTTCTGAATTTATTGTTCATTATTAAAAGCTGTAGAAATACAAACAGGCACTTGTTTGCTCCTTAAAATATGTGAAGAAAAAGCAATCTGAGTGCTGGGGCTTTGAGATATGGTCTCTGGTGGCAGTTGTGAAAAGTTATTTGGAGTTTAGATATTAGCTGACAGCTCAAAGTCCTTTACATTAGGAAACTTTAAATATTATCTATGCATAATTAAATATTATATATGCATAATTAAATGTTTTATATGCATAAACAGTTTTATTTAAACTGATGGCTGAAAATACGTTGTTGTCTTGCTACTGTGTACTTTCTGGAAGGAATATAGTATTTATGTTTGCTTATCTATAGACAGTAGTGCAGTTTGTATCATAATATTGGTTTTGGCAGTGTGGAGTCTCCCTGAAAAATGAGATCTTACTTTCAACATGCTGAATATTTCTGTAGTACATGTCAGTACTCCTAATGATTTACCTTTTCAGGTAAGGCAAGACAGCCTCATGAATTTTAGGAGTTCCAAATTTATCAGAATTCAGAATTTATTTCCCATTAAAATTAAATATTTGCTGTACTAGCTGTAGTTGTCTGCTACAATATGCACACTGTCATACCAAAAGTTGTTTTAATGCCCATTTTTAGATATATTTCAGTAAAAGTCTTGACACTTTAAGCAAGAAGTTCAAAAAACCCCAAACACAAAACAACAAAACCCAAAGAAGCAAACACCAGCTGTTTGTAAGCAGATGGACTTAATAACACTATTTTTTATTAATGTTTTTATTAATGCAGATTAAGATCAGTGAGGCTCTTTTAGAAATGGACTCTCTTGTACTTGATTGTAGGGTGTCTTTAATCTGTCAGTTCAGTGGTCCATGAAGTTTTGTCCAGTGGATTCAAGCAGCTTCCCTGAATTATTTACCATTATTTACCAAGCTCTTGTTGGATTTGCAGGATTTTAGTAGAAAATCAGAGTACCAGGGTGGCAGAACTTATTAGGAGAATTCACAGGCACTATTTATTCTCAAACCAGAATTAAAAAAAAAAAATTAAAAATCCACTTACTTTCAGTGAAGTGATACCATCATTACTGAAAGCAGAGAAAGGAGAACTGAAATACTTGAAATATCTGGAATAAAAATACTGGCCTGTGCTTAATTTTATTGTCTCATATAGCCTTGTTAGGGAAGAAATTGTGGTTATTTCTTTATAGAAAAAAATATTGATATGCCAAGGCCAAATCTGAGTTTTCTCTGAAACATGCATTGTTCATTGTCATTGTAAGCTCCTGTGCAATGATTTCAGCAAAGGGAGGAGCTCTGGATTTTCAAATCATCTTCCCAGTGGATGTACATGCTGTGACCATGACTTTCACTGTGGATATCTGAGGCATGTGGGGTGTCCTGAGTTGATGCTAAAATTGTATCCCTATTTGTCTGTTTAGCTCAGAAATCAGTTTTGTACCTTTCAAACTGGATCTGAGAGTGAAGGAGAAGCGGTGCAATGGCTGAGCTGGTTGTTTTCTAAACATAAAGATCAGAGTTTGCAGCTTTCCCTCACACACGGCCTGTGCTGGCTGCAGTGTGGATGGTGGCACAGAGCTCTCCTTTGCTTTTGGTCAGTTTTTGGCTGGCTGAGGCACAGAAGTTCTCTGCACTGTGTTTTTTTTCCTTTTCCTTGGCACTGTTTGACCCTGCTCTGGTTAAACACCCAAAGGGCCCCAGGAGCTCCCACCTGTGTCCCACCGGGCCTGGCCTGGGCCCGGCCTTTGCCAGCCCTGAGGGACCGACAGCAACTGAGCCGAGCTCCAGCCCCGGGAGAGACTTTCTGAATTTGGCATCTCTGGGGGCACACTGAGGGTTTGCTGTTCAGTGCTGTTCATTTGTTGTGCTGGGGAGTGCTTTGACTGGTAAATAAACAACTTTTTTCCACTTTCCTCCAAGGAAATTTTTCCTGTCCCGAACCAGCTGAGGGGAGGGGTGGTTCGGATTAGTTTTCCAGAGGGACTCCATCCAGAGGTTTTTTTTTTTCCAAATTTGCCCTAAACCAGAACATGGGGCCACTTGACCTCATCATTTCAGACCATTTCAGGTTCTTCATTTCAATCATTCACTATTAACAAAATGTCTCTATATTTTTGCTGGTTCTTCACCTGCTTTACGGTAGATTGTGTAGAAATTCTGATTGTTTCGTTTCAGTCTGAGACTGTCTGACAAGCAGAGCTGCTGGTTGCATTTTCAGTGTCTGCCTTGTGTATTAAATATGTGATTAGGGTTGGTATTTCCTGCAGAGTTTCAGTGCCAGTGTTCCTGCTGTGGAAATGGCAGTCTGGAAATGGTGGAAATGGAAATGGAAATGGTGCCTGCAGTCCTTGCCATCAGGACTGGCATCGTTGACCCTTGGGTCAGTAGATTTTTGAGTGTATTTTTCTGTGGCAATGTGACATCTATGTTTAAAACACCTTTAGTTTTGCTTTTCAGCATTCTGGATTGTCCATACCTGTACTTGCCCATGCCAGCAGTTCAGCTGACCCTTTCCTCCACTCCTGGAGTCACAGCTCAGCCCTGGCTTTGTGCTGTGGCTCATGCCCATTTCTTGCCTTCTGGATTTCACAAAAATGGTGACTCAATTCAGAATCTGCCAATGTCGCCCTAATTTTTCCAAGTTTTCTGAGGCACTTTCTAACTTGTTGTTTTCACAGTTCTTAGTTTCTTTCTCACACACACGGCGTCTTTATCAAAAGTCTGTTTTGATAAGATGAGGTTGTTTTCATACTTTCTCTTGGTGTGAAGAACAACTGATGGGCAGTTGTCTTGACCAACGGGATGGGAGAGGTGTCAGCCTTCTTCTCCAATCCCTGCTCTGTGTGGAAATACTATAAATGTGGAGTCAGATGTTTTAATAAATAGTTTTCAGCCTTCTCAAGAGAAAGTGTCCGTGTGTGTCCTTGTGTGTCCCAGAGCAAGATGCCCCCAAGGTGTGTCAGTGCTGTTGTGGACGTGCCTGTTAAATGTGGGCTGAGAATGTGAACTCGTGTTTGTCATACTGGAACTGGAAGCAGGAGTTGAGATGTGACAGAGGAGAAATAAAGGTTTTTCGCTGCTGTAAAGTCATTAAGAAATCAGGAGAAAAACAAGATCTTATTAATTATTCAAATTTTAAAAGTTGCTATTGAAATATGAAATAACCTGTGTTGTCTAATTTTTAGGGAAGGGTATTACCAGGACTTATTCTTACACAAAGAAACATCTTGTGCTGTTGATACACTGCATTTATACTAATATGCATTTATATTAATGCACATTTAAGTGTTTATTTGCATTTATAGTGCACTGTTTCAGTGACACAACTCTATAGAGATTGCCCTCAGCTGGTAGCTGCAAACTTCATAACAAAGCAATAAGATCAGTTTATTTTGTGAGACCTCTAAATGTTCTTTTTGGTAGTCCAAAATTATGTATCACTGTATTCTGTAATTTTTTTCCAGCACATTATTGTCATCAGTATGTTGCTTCTTTATTTGTTTCAGTATCTAACCTGACTCTTCTATTTTTTTACAATTTTAGCTCATTACTATTCACAGTGAATGCACAAAAAGGCTCCATCAGTTGAGGTGGACAAATATTTTTGGTAAAGAAAGCTCTCTCTCAACAAGAACTTTTTTTTTTTAATCCTTAGTAGAAAACTTTCACTGTTACTAAAATAGTTATATATTTATGAGAGCACTTACAAAACATCTCATTTTTATTGAATGTCTGTTTTTAAGCCATACATATCTGGTGTTACCTAACTTCTGTTTACTGTGCATTGTATCTGCATGTGAAGAAACAGGTTTTTCAGACTAAAAATAATCTGGATCATTTTGAGGAGTGAGAAATTTAATCAGAACTTAATCAGTTACCCCAAATGATGTCTGTCTTTTGTACCCTCCTCCCCACGGCAGCTGGTCAATCTTCTGTTCACATGAGTGCCTTTATGAGCAGTGAGACCCACCTGTGTCCTTACCTGCCACCTTTTTTTTTTTGGAACAGCTTCAGGCCCTCCTGCAGATCTGGCCCAAGCTGCTGCCCAGGGAGGCTTTGGAGCTGCTGGACTTCAATTACCCCGACCAGTACGTCAGGGAATATGCAGTGGGGTGTTTGAGGCAGATGAGGTAAGTGAGGGTTTCTAGGGTGCCAAACTTCATCCTGTTTGCTCACAGGATAAAACAACCCCCAGAGGAAAGAGCTGGACACCACCTGCCATGAATAATTGGCCAAATGCAGCAGATTCCTGGATAAGCTCACTGGCAGCTGGATAAAGCCACCTTGTAGGAAATGGTGTTTATTTTCCATGCTGCAAGGAGGACACCAGTGCACCTTTGTCCCAGAGAGGACTGGGTGTTCATCTCTTCCTCAGGAGAGAGAGAAACTCTGAGAGAAATGTTGTAATAACAAAGGGAAAAATATTCCTGGAGTCAAATACTGTAACACCTGGCATCCAGCCATCTCCACTCTGTATTTTTTCCAAATTTTTTTCCCAAATTTGCCCTAAACCAGGACATCCATTTAATAGGAATGTGAGCTGCAGCTTGTAATAAACAATGAGAGATTTACTGATTTGGTTTTGATTCACAGGAGTCTTCATTCTCTGTAGTGCTTCCCTTATTGCATTTCATTTGCTCTCCACTGTAACCTAGGGCAGGACTTGTGCAACACTGTCATTACAGCACATTTCCTGTCCTTGAATCCTGAATTCTCTCTGGTGAATAATTTAGTGATTAATTTTTAACGGTCAAGGATAGACTTTTGGGGTAAAAAATGTAAATTATTTTGACTTCTTTCAAATCTAAACAAGGAATTTGGCTGCTGGGCTATCCTGAGAATGCATATGGAATTATTTCTATCTGGAAGTTGCACTAAGTTGTCTGTTGTCCTTCTCTGTGTGATGGAAAAATTGGGAGATTCTCTTGGTATTGAACCAAATCCTGTCACTATTGTGTTTGTCAAATGCACCTGAATTTCTGGATTATCACTAATCCAGCTACTCTCTTATTAACTGCTTTTATGTACCTTGTTCTAGTGATGAGGAGCTCTCTCAGTATCTTCTCCAGCTTGTGCAAGTGCTGAAGTATGAGCCTTTTCTGGATTGTGCACTCTCCAGGTTTCTCCTGGAAAGAGCACTCGGCAATAGGAGAATAGGACAGATGTTGTTCTGGCACCTGAGGTAGGAGATTTTCCTTTCATCTTTCTGAAACTATTCAGCCTGATTCGACTTTCAAATATGATTTCTTGAGGATTTTTCTAAATGAGCCGTTATCATAGTGCCCCACAACTCCTCTTTGTTTCTTTATCTTTGACATCTGTAGATCAGACCTGTCATTAAAAATAAATTAGAGTGGTCTGTAATCTACTCTTGGATGAAAGTATTCCAAGCTGCATTCAGCTCCATGCACTTAGGTTTGTAAGTACCTCTCATGTTTTGGCTGCAGGTGCAGTAAAAGCACAATATTTATACCTCACAGTTGGGAAAAATTATTATTGTTGCAAGTCTAACAGAAAATCAAAGCTGTTCTATGCATTCTTGCTACTTTTGATGAGCTGTTTCATGAATGGCAGAAGCCTTGCAGAATGGACTGGAATAGGTTGAATAGGTTGATTCTGTCTTTAGAGCAGAATTAATTTTAAATATTCCTAGCTAAAAAGAGCAAGTGTTACATGAAAATGTCTTGGAGAATGATTAGGTACAAGGCTCAGTGGTTTGTTTCAAAGTGTTCTTCAGGCAAATTGGCTTTTCCCTTACTAAGGCTGGAGAATAATGTGTGGTTTAAAGTCAGCCCTTCAGTGACTTGTCAGTGCTGCTCTGAATAAAAGGGGGTCCTGAAGCAGATATTCAGTCACTACCTCTTGGCATGAACACTGCTGCCCCCAGAGCACTCCTGGGCCTTGAAACAAGGATCCTGCATCCAAGCTGGGCTGTTTTCATCATCTCCAGCACAGAGGGCTTCTAGCATTTCCCAAGAAACCTGGCTTTTTCTTTCAGCTGCGTGACCGTGAGGTGTTTTAATGTTAGTTTTGGTGGTTTTTTGTGTTTGTTTTGGGTTTTTGAATGACTGGAGGGATGCAGTTGTGTGAATGCTGTGCTCTGATGAGCAGCTTTTCCCCTTGCAGGTCGGAGGTTCACATCCCTGCCGTGTCAGTGCAGTTTGGTTTGATACTGGAGGCTTATTGCAGGGGCAGCGTGGCTCATATGAAGGTGCTGGCTAAACAGGTAGGGACTTCCCTTTCCTGTCATCCTGACCTATCCAAGCCTGGAACTCCCATCCTTAATCCTTGTTCCTGGGGGGTATTGGCTGCCTTGATGAACTTGGGCAGTGTGGAGGAGAAGTGACACAGGGAATTAATGAAAAGGGCTGAGTGGTGGAGCAGCCTCCATGACACAGAAAGTAACCAGGGCTGTGGGGCCTCAGGGAGCTGTTTTACAGTGCTCAAAGGCCTGTGAGACACCTGCAGCACTGTCTGTGTATTCTGCACACAACAGAGACTCTCTGGATGAACTGAAGAAGGGCTTCTGTTGCATTTCAGGGTTTTCTTCCTGTAAGGATAGCTTGTTCTAAATTTTACCTAGATTACTCCAGGACTACTTCCTGCAGCTTTGGCTTTTGTTAAAGGGTGTTGCAAATCACCCAAATACTAATTTTAGTGTTAATAATATATGTCTGTGACACGCTGAGTCTGCTTTTGGTTAGCGCTGGCTAGCTCCAGACCCAGTGGTCAGAAGTGGGCTGCCCCTAGGAAGCAGCACAAGCCAGGGTGCAGCTAGGACAAGGAAAACCAGAATTAGAGGGGCTCTGCCTCTAGACAGGTAGAGGGTAGGGAAAACTGTGTTTTTTGGACTGTGTGGACTCGTTGGCCTGGCACATCAGAACCACAAGAATATGAGGCTTTAGTTGACACNATACTCATGTTAGTGTCAATAATATAGGTCTGTGACACGCTGAGTCTGCTTTTGGTTAGCACCGGCTAGCTCCAGACCCAGTGGTCAGAAGTGGGCTGCCCCTAGGAAGCAGCACAAGCCAGGGTGCAGCTAGGACAAGGAAAACCAGAATTAGAGGGGCTCTGCCTCTAGACAGGTAGAGGGTAGGGAAAACTGTGTTTTTTGGACTGTGTGGACTCGTTGGCCTGGCACATCAGAACCACAAGAATATGAGGCTTTAGTTGACACTGGTGCTCAGTGTACATTAATCCCATCAAGATATGTGGGCACAGAATCTGTTTCTATTGCTGGTGTGACACGGGGATCACAGGATATTATTTTGGTGGAAGCTGACATGAGCCTGACTGGAAATGAGTGGAAGAAATGCCCTATTGCAACTGGCCCAGAGGCCCTATGCATTTTGGGCATAGACTTCCTCCAAAATGGGTATTTCAAAGACCCAAAGGGACTCAAGTGGGCTTTTGGGATAGCAGCTGTAGAGACAGAGGGAGTCAAGCTATTGAACTCCTTGCCTGGATTATCANGAACTCGTTGCCTGGATTATCACAGGGTGCTGTGTTGAGGAGAGGGGAAAGGATGAGAGAGGAGCCTTCTCTGTGCTATTCCAGTGAGCTTTATTCACAAGAGGGGACAAGGACAAAACACCCTGAGCCCTGCTGTGCAAGGGGTTTTTATAGCATAACCAAATTGGGGGTGGATACAACACATGAACCAATGAGGGAACAACAGAGGTGGACTGAGGGGAAAATCAATCATGAGCTGAAACCNAAATGAGGAGGAACACAGGAATAAACCATTAACAATTGAAAATATAAATAATCAACAAAACATGCACTGCAACAGCTCTGTCATTTACACACATAGACACACACACGTATTCACACACACAGAACAAAGGAGAGATATGTTTGCTTTGAAATACCCTAATAAGCATAAGAGGTTTGCTTTTGAAAGCACTAATAATTATATCAGCAGATCATTAAGAGACACAAATCATGTTTGAAGTCTCTAATGCGGTTTTAGTGAGTTAATTTCGATTGTGATCCTAAAAATATTTGAAAAATGGTCTCTCTTTGGAATCAAAGTATTTACTGTGTCAGGCCACAGAGATTCACTCAGTGGATGAGTAACTGAGGGTGTTGTTTGTCTGCATTGAAACTGCTGTGGGAGCACGTGGAACGGGGATGTTCTGTTGTGCCCCTTATTGATGCAGCTCACAGGATGTGGAAAAGACCATCTCTTGCATGTGTGCTTGTTAGCATTGTCAAAATCATGAAAAGAGTAGGTGGTGAAATGCTTTAAGCAATTGACATAAGGTCAGTAAAGTTTTTGTGCTCTTTACAGGAAGCAAATGTCAGTACAATCAAAGAAGGGGCAAAAAAATTCCCAACTGTGCAAACACGGAAGAAATTCAAAGTAGAAATACTTCAAAAAGTTCCTGTTTGTACAACACAGGTTCCATTTTGTTCCCTTGTCACTGATGTTTGTACAGCTCCTAGAATAGTGGAAAAGCAGAGCGCTTTTGGTTTTGACAGATGGCTGACCTGGCAGCTCTCCACTGCCCAGTTTTCTAATCAAACTCCAGACAATTTCCACAGCATCCTGCCTGGCAGGGTTCAGGCTGTGGGAGGGGTGAGTTTTGACTCAGCACCTTGTAAGTCAGGCTGAAGCTTCCTTGTATTGAAAAGAGCTTTCATAATTGTTACATTGCTGCTTTTTGCTGGAGAATCTGTGCATTGCTCAGCACCTCACTGGTGCAAACACAGCTGATTGTTAGAAGGAACTGCTTGGTCCAAAAATTGCTTAGATGTAGAAGTTGTGTTTGCTGTATGTGCTGTCCAGGTTTGCCAAAAGGCTTTGCTCTGTCAGTGTTACACGTTTATAGAACCAGTTTCCTTAGAGATTTTGGAACAGTAAAAATATTTGCAAAACAGAAGGGGGAAAAGGAGTTAAACCCACCTGTGTCATTACAAATAATTGCCTTGACTTTTCACACATTTCTAAGGTAAAAACTTTCCTTAGTTGAGATGCTATGACTTTGAACACCCTAGCTAATTAAAGCTTTTGTGTTCTGCCTGACTTCAGCAGGATTTTTATGAAACACATTTAAGACTGCTCTGTGAAAATTACCTGCAAGTGGTCACATGGCTGTGCCTTGTTGGATGCAACTTAATGTGAACAATGAAGAATCTGCATCCACAGCTCATCTCGTGTAATGTCTCAGTTTGTTAGAGTATGAAATAATCAGTATTTCTGTTACTTCAGTATGCCTAGGGGCACCTATGTTATGTGCTTTGTTGAAATAGGAAACTGAAAATTGTATTTTGAAGAAGGAATTTGTGTTAATGTGTCATACATTAAAGTGCTTCATTTTTTTGGAAATGTTAAGTCTTGCTTTTAAAAGTGACTCAAAGCTTAGGAGCATTCATATCATCAGTGTCTCTGTTAATTATCAAAATGATATTTCTGAAATGAGTGACTTAATTTCCATCCATTAGTTCCATTTTTAAAAAGTTGTAAAATTATTTAATACTAGGTTTTGTTGTAAAATGGGATTTTATATTATGTTACACCTCAAATCAAAGCAATAACTCTTAATGAAAAAATATCTTTTCTAGGTGGAAGCCCTCAATAAAATGAAGACTTTAAATAGTCTAATTAAGCTGAATGCCATGAAGCAAAGCAAAGCAAAAGGCAAAGATGCAATGCATACATGTTTGAAACAAAATGCTTACAGGGAAGCACTTTCTGACCTCCAGTCTCCTCTGAATCCCTCTGTTATACTCTCAGAACTGCAGTAAGTAACAAATGAGCACAATTTCACTGTGACTTTGCATGGAGACAGCAGAGCAAGAACATATTTGTCTCTGAACTTCCTCTGGCTGCATTGCTCAGCATGTGCAGGGAACCAGGGCTTGTCTCTGGCTGCCCTGGAGGCTCAGGGACCCGGGCAGGGGACTCAGGGGCCTTGGCACAGAGCCCAAAACACCTGTGGTTTGGATTTTAGCCCATGGGAACCATTGCCAACCTTCAAAGAAGAATTACAGGTCACAAGAGTTTAAATAGAGTAATAATAAGTTTGTCCCAGGGTGTAAAAGTAGATTTTGGGTTTTAGTACAGGGGGGTGTGTGAGGCCAAGATGGAGGAACCTCGTGGCTTTTTGGGTTTCTTCCTTCTTCTTCACCTTCTCCATTTCTGCTGTGATGGTGGAATGGGTGATTGGTTTAGAGCAGAGACCAACTGTGTAACACAGGGGATAGGGATTGGAAAGTGATTGTAAATAATGTAAATGTAGTTTGTAGTATAAAAGATAAACACCACCTCAAGGGCGGGGAGTTTGCCTTCTGCTGTCCTGCCAGACAGACCTCAGCAGGTCAGAGAGAGAATGTTATAGATAAGGAACAACCTTGGAAGCAAGATCTGATGATTTTCAGCTTCTTCTTTCATCTCAGGCTGGGGAAACAGGACTTTATTAGCTTGGGGGAATTTCTGCAAAAGCAGCAAACCCGACAGTGCTGCCACAGGGAACTTCTGTAGTGACAGAGGCTCTCCTGGGCATCTTCTGAGGTTAAGATATCAGTTAAATTTTTGTAATCCACTATGAAACTTAATACTGTCTTATTCAATGCATTGCCATGGCTAAACATATTTAAATGTATGCCTAAAAGTGAATTCAGCTGCATTCCTGGCTTCTGTTTTTAACAATAAGCACAAAGGCCACTAAAACTTTTTGTAGCACTTAAATATAAAGTCTAAGAATTGATGGGAAAGGATATAAAGAAAACCATTTTCTCTGAAAATGAGAGTGCTTTATTTAAGCACTAGAAATACATTCACCAGCCAATATCAAATGCATTCCACTTGTAACAAATGTGTTCACAGCTTGGTGAGTGCTCATGGCATAGCAGTAGAATGAAAGCAGAGAGAGCATTTCAGTATTTCCAGTCTAGAAGTCTACATGTTCTTATGTTCTGAGCCATGTTTAGAGATTTTCAGGTGAATTATTCCTATTTGACTAAAACTCCTGTTTTCTTCTAGTGTTGAGAAGTGTAGATACATGGATTCCAAAATGAAGCCTCTCTGGATAGTGTACAACAACAAAATGTTTGGAGGAGATCTTGTAGGGATCATCTTTAAAAATGGTGATGGTAAGCAATGCTAGAAACTTTGAATTTTTCCTTTTCTTTCTTCATTGGCATGTTTGCACTTGAGCTGTATTATTCAGTATTGCTATGATGTAAACTCTGACATCAGTAAAAAAATTCAGCATCTTCTAACTGAGTTTCAAAGTACACACACTGCCAGTCAGGATGATGTAATTATGATTAATACCACTTTAACCCTTAGGCTGGGTGAGTATTTTTAGATTCCTTTTTCTGAAGGCCTTGGGAGCTTCAGGAAGTTGGTGAGGAATTTAAGCAGCAGTGTCACCTTTGGTTGCAGATCTCCGGCAGGACATGCTGACACTCCAGATTCTGCGCCTGATGGACATTTTGTGGAAAGAGGCTGGCCTGGATCTCCGGTAAGGATCCTGTTTGGATGGAGAGTCTGCTTTTAGGAATAAAGCTTTCCTGCTTTTAGCACCTTCCCCACTGCCCTCTTTCTATGCCTCTATCAGGGTGCTCAGATGTTTCAGCTATCCTGGCCAAGGTGAGCAGGCTGTGGGAGGTGTTGCCTCCTTTCCTTGCTGCTGTGAGCAGAGCTCTCATTGCTGCTCACACCAGTCACTGGGAACATCTGCTATTGGAGTTTGCTCCAATATCCCCAGGAGGCTGTTCCTGAGCTGGCTGGCCCTTGCTGTTTGCCTGGCTGGCAGCTCTGTGCTGTTTTCACCCCAGTGGTCCCTCAGGCTCGCTGGATGTCACAGCTGAGGCCTTGGAGACAAGGCCAGGCCTGCAGGAGCTCAGGGTCACCTTTGACTGAGAGGTTCCAAGGCCATGGTGAAGGAAAGGAGCCGCTTCTGATGGAGCCTTTGGACTCAGAGTTTTATTCCTGGCCCAAAGGCCTGTGAATGCAGCAAGAGCTCCAGCAGAACTCCCACAGCATGGCTGCTGGGCCTTGGAACCAGGGCAGAGGGGAGGGAAGGAACACAGGGGACACCAACCAGGTCCGGGGGGAAGTCCTGAGGGCCAGAGGACACTTGGATGGCCCAATGTCTTTGCAGGGCTGGGAAGCATCTTTTGAATTGTGCCAAGCACTCTGTGCCCTTCTGGAATGGCAGGGTTGGCAGGCAGCACTCATCAGGGGTCAGGATGTGGGAAGGAGGAATGATTGACAAAGCTGGCAGGGAATCATCTGGGAGGGAGCTGGGGGATCTGAGACACACCCCAACAATCTGCAATCCTGAAGTCACTTTCTCTTGTTGGTAAAACACTGTTTGGGTGCCAGAATGCAGTTTTCCAACCAGGAATATCTTTACATCTTCCAAAGTCTCTTGCAAAGCAGCTTTCTTACTTTCACATGCTTGGCAAGATAGATGTGACTTCTTTGAATAAATGCTGGAGTATTCCTAAAAGCAACAGTATCAGCAACAGTATTGCTCAGTGTTATCACACAACCCTCTAGTACATGGGAAACTTTTCCACCCAAATTTATGAGCCAGTTTTAGGTAATACAAGTCACAAATTCTAGTTTCACTTTAGGAAAGTAGTCCTAAAGAAGGTACTGAGAGTCACATCATTAGAAACCGTTTTTAGCCATAAATTAAATTTTGTATGCCTGTGCAAGGGCTGTAATACTCTGTGTTTAAGTGTTGTTTACCACTATAGAAGTACTTATATTTAAATATTGCCTGCAATACTTCATTTAGATTCTTGGAGCTCTTTTACAAATTTTTATTGTTCAAGTATAGTAGTGGGAACTACATAAGGCATGTAACATCAGCACAGGTAAGTAAAATTACCAACTTGTTACTTAGAATGCTGAAGAAAAGATGAGGTGGGAATGTGAATTATGAATTGTTTCTGGGAAGGTACAATTGTGATGAGATGGCTGAGTGTGTGTGAAGTTGAACACTGTCTTGAGGAAACCTTAGGTCATTTATGTCATTATAAATTGACTGTGAGGAGGCTGATCCAGCATTTGAGGGCAAGGACAGCCTCTGGCAGCTGTGGAGTCCCAGATGAGGCATTCCTCAGTAGCTGCCTTCCCAGAAGCTGTTTGTGGTTCCAGCCTGGGCCACACACTGTGCCCAGCAAACAGGAACAGTGATTGGAGTCATCAAATATGCTTTTCCTGACTAAGGTTTTTTTTTTTTTAAACGCAACAAAGGAAAGCCAAAAAGTAGCTCTGATGTCCAAGATTTTTCTTAACACTCTGTGAAGAAAAAAAAAGTAGAAAAGGGAAGTTCCTAGTGAGAATTGAAGTTCTATATTTGGCTTCTTCAATTTGTTTGCTTAACTGGGAGCATCTTCCTTCCATTCATCCTGTCATAGTTACCATTATAAAATAAAATCCTGGGTTGAGGCAGGGTTACAGTTCAGTGTCTGTCAAAGAGATTAGTCAGACACTTCCAAGAGAAGGCTCTGAAATTATCTTCCTTGAGAACAGAATTGGACAAAAGAGCACTCAGGGCACCAGAGCATGTGGACACAGCCATGGCAGTGAGGCTTTGGCATCTCCACGTTCATAGCCTGCATCTCTCTCAAGAAGAGACAACTCCAGAATCTGTTAGCCAGCAGTGGTGGAGTGAGTTCTTTGCCATGTTCGTAAGTCAGGACCCCGTGGTTACTTTTTGCTTGGGTGAGAGGTGTGGTCTCAGCTGAAAAAGTAGTGTCCAAGAGCTGCTTTCCTGAAAAATTCCAGTGTCATATGCCCATACCAAGGAGTGCAGTCTTTACTTCTTGCCTGTATCATCCTCAGTTTCCCCGAGGTTATTTCCATTTGTGGAGGCACAATGGGTTTTGCACTTTTTAACCTTTTTCCAGTGTGGAGATTCTGGTAACTCCATCCAAGTAAAAGCAGGGGTTCTCACTCATGCCAGCAGTGTCAGAGCAGCTCTTGCTGCTGCCTCTCCCTATCAGTCGTGTTCTGCCACAAGCACATTGTCCAGCTTCCATGAGGCATGGATCAAGTGGCAGCCAGTGCACCACTGAGCTGGGGACAGGATCAATTCCCTTCTAATTGCACTGCAGTCCACACTCAGCTCTCTAGTAGTGTTTGAAAATGAAACCTTAGCTCAGTCTGTGTCTAAAGCAAGCACAATATTCCCAGGGGGATTTCTGAGCTCTGGAGAGGAACGCCAAATATATATTGATTTTGAGAGCAGAAAGAGAAGAAATGTTTGCTGGTTTGTTTAACTGCCAACTAATTAGTCTTATGGTGACAAACAGGGAAGGGGGTGTATCAGAGGGGACACTCGTGTGCAGGAGGATGGCAGCCTGTGCTCCTGTAGTTCCTTCATCCTGGGCTCTCCCTGCATGTGCACCACTGAGGAAAGCCTGGAATACAGGATGGAGCTCCTTCCCAAAACAGGACCAGCACCCAGACAAACCCAGACACTTAGAGGAATCTGTCTTGGGTCACTTCACCTCAAACATCATCCAAGTAGCAGAGAGAAATGAATAAAGCAGAAAGTATATTTTTTAGTTAATCCCCACACCCTTATTTCTAAGACAAATTTGTACCTGAACACTGAGCAGGCAATAGATTACAAATATTACAAAGACATGTCACAGCAGAGGGGCACAACATCTGTCTTCCCAAGAGTGCTGTGGGGTCTGTGGTGCTGTACCTCTCAGGAAAATCCTAGTGTCAGAAAGTGTTTGGGCTGCTTTACCTCTGTTATAGCATCAAAGTTGTGTTAGTGGAGAAACAAGTAAAGTAACAGCAATAGAAAATCATGAATTTGGCGAGTTTGATCTATGCCACGTCACCCTTGCTGTGGTAAATTGTCATAGAAATATTTAATATTTGGTTACTTTTTGACCAGAAGTAGGATATTCTCCAAAACACTTTTTTTGTTTCAATGCCTGTCCATAGCAAGTTTTCATTTTCATCTCCCTTAGGGGTGTGAGATCTGAGGTTATGTGGCTGTGTATGAGTGAAAATAGAGTTCACACACATACCAAAAAATGTATTTGTTACAACTCTTAAACATGTCGTCATTATAGAGAATGTGTTGATAAATCACCAGGATTTTGTGTGTTTGGAAGGGCAATGCTTTGGTCAAGTGAACAATTGAAACAAAGAACAGTTTTAAATGAGTGAAGAGAATTCTCTGTCCTACCCAAGATTTCAGTTATATTTTTCCCATGGCTTTTGATGGCTTTAAAAAGCAGGGAGCATATCCTGCTGACAGATGCTGATGTCAGAAAGACCAGGATGAGATGGAAAGGGCCCAGAGGATTTGTCCCTAAGTTGACTCCTGTCAAACTGTCCCTCTGACAAGGATGTTTTTTCCTGCAGTTGTAGCACACAGCCCTCCAGGGGCTGGAGGCTTTCATCACGGCTGGCTTTTGAAGGGGAAGCCGTTGGCCACGTGCCTGCCTTGCAGTGCCATGGCAGGAGGCCAGCATGCACTTTAACCTGGCCAGGTTTTGCTCCCGTTTGTGCTGTGGTGTCCTGGTTTAGGGCAAATTTGGGAGAGAATCTCCAAAGGGGCCCCTCCAGAAAGCAAACCCACACAGCTCCTCCCCTCAACCGGTTTGGGAAGAATTCCTGG
>VZTB01010489.1:155781-165788 GCA_013397245.1 Thryothorus ludovicianus
TGTGTGAGTCCGAAAAACTGCAGACTCTTATCTTTCTGTTTTGAAAACAACTGCCTCAGGAATTCCCGTGTGTCTTCTTCACTCTCAGATCAAATTTTTAAAGGTACAACACTTATTTCTGAACTAAACAGATGAATGGGGATACAATTTAGCATCAACCCAGGACACTTGGGTTTGAAGATGAGGTGAGAATGTTCCTGGTAGCAGGTGGTGCAAGCCCGAAGGTGGGTGCTGCTGAGACATCACATAAATAATCATATATAGATAAAATATTTGTGATATAAATGTATCTGTCTAGGATATCTGGAAAGTAAATTCTCCTTGGGAGGGAAGAATTACAGAGTAATTCCAGATGAGAAGTGCTGAGCTAAGTAATCTGTGAGTGCACGAACTTGGAGGTAGTTGGGACTCTCCTGATTGTCATCAGGGCCTACCAGTTGGTTGAAACTCCATTTTTACATAGGGAAAATACATTGTGAAGAGTTTTCTACTTCCATCAGGAAAAGTTTCTCAGGGCCAGGCTCTTTTGAGTGTGATACATGAGCAAAGAAACCAAGGCTCAAAGTGCTGCCTAAAGTGACATTAATCCATTCATGGAGATAATTGGCTCCAGCAAAAGAAATAGAATCACCCTCCAGTGGCAGGAGGTAACACTTTAATGCTGTGGGGAAGCTCCGAGACAGCAGAAGAGAGGAGAGAGAGCTTCCTGTTACAGTGTCCTGAGCTGAAGCTGAATTGTGTCCCCATTCATCTGTTGAGCTCAGAAATAAGTGTTGTACCTTTCAAACTGGATCTGAGAGTGAAGGAGAAGCGGTGCAATGGCTGAGGTGGTTGTTTTCTAAACATAAAGATCAGAGTTTTCAGCTTTCCCTCACACACGGCCTGTGCTGGCTGCAGTGTGGATGGTGGCACAGAGCTCTCCTTTGCTTTTTGTCAGTTTTTGGCCAGCTGAGGCACAGAAGTTCTCTGCACTGTGTTTTTTTTTCCTTTTCCTTGGCTCTGTTTGACCCTGCTCTGGTTAAACACCCAAAGGGCCCCAGGAGCTCCCACCTGTGTCCCACCGGGCCTGGCCTGGGCCCGGCCTTTGCCAGCCCTGAGGGACCGACAGCAACTGAGCCGAGCTCCAGCCCCGGGAGAGACTTTCTGAATTTGGCATCTCTGCGGGCACACTGAGGGTTTGCTGTTCAGTGCTGTTCATTTGTTGTGCTGGCGAGTGCTTTGACTGGTAAATAAACAACTTTTTTCCACTTTCCTCCAAGGAAATTTATTTCTGTCCTGAAGCAGCTGAGGGGAGGGGCAGTTTGGATTAGTTTTCTAGAGGAACCCCCAGAAGATTTTTTTCCCAAATTTGTCCTAAACTGAGACACACAGTCACTATGAGGAGTTCCATAGCTCCCCACAGAGCCAGATCCCTTCAGAGCTGACAGCCCATGGCTTACACCTGTAGCAGGCTGTGATAACATCTGAGCCCGAATTTGGGCAATAGCTGAGTGTCCTGGGCTGTGGGTGCTGTTACATTCCCTGTCTACATCCTGCATGAAAACACTCAGCTGGTTGATAACAAGTTGAGAAATTGGGAGTGATGCCTTGCTCACCTCCTTACAGTTAACCAGGTAATTAATGTAAAAAGCTTAAATGGACTGTGACAAGGGAGAATAAACAGTGCAGACCATGTTAAGGAATTATAGTAAAAAGTAAAAAAGAAGCCTCAGGAGGATTAAAGTGTTAAATAGCAAAGAGAGAGAGAAGACAGTCTAATGCCTCTTCTTTCTTCTTCTTTTACTTTGTAATCCAGATTTAGCAGCAATTTTTGGATGCCAGACTCCCTGATGTGTGAAAATAGGATGTATTTTCATGAGATTAATTTCCACAACAGAGATGGGGTCAGGTGAGGGAGTTTTGTAACTTCTTCCTGCCAGAGAGCCACTGGGACATTGGTGGGGATCTCAGCACAGGTCTTACACCTTGCTCTCCCCTCTGAGATGTTAATTTTGAGGAACTAAGGATTTTAGAAAAGTTAAGATTACAGTTAGAATAGATGCTGTGTTAGCTAAAAAAGAGACAAGTAAGCTTCATTCAACAAAAGCCAGATCTCATATAAGATATCCCAGATCCAGTAACTCATTGCTAGTCAATTTTATGGACAATAGCCAATTTTCCCATGGTAGGAAACAGATTGAACACAGCAAAATGCAAATTCTACCAAGGATTCATTTGTCACGAATACCCAGAAAAGGTAAAAAGGTCAGAGCAAGGAAGACTCAGTTTACTTCATCATTTTAATTGATTCCTCATAAAAAAGACCCCAACTCATTTCCGGAAACAAACCACGCATGCTTAATTGCCTCCTTGCCAATTAGCATAGGAAGGGGAAATGACAAGGGTATGGATATGCATTTGTATTTTGTATATTCAACATTTTTGTCCATAAAAGCTTTGTAATCACCTGTGAAACTTTTCAGTGTGCATTAGGGAGAGATCCCAGCCACTGCCCAGCCACAATAAACATCCACTGTGTAACTGCAAACTGTTAGAGAGTCTGTGTGTGTTAATAGATGGACACTGATATTAGAGCAATGCTCATATTTCTGTAATTCACCTGCACTGGAAGGCAGTGATTGCAGAAGGGAATGGTTGTGCACCCGGCGGGAGCTCAGCAGTTCTGGGGGTGTGGTGCCTTTGCCTGCTGCTTTGAGGAACAATTCACCTTTTCTTAGATTTCCACAGCAGAAAATACAGATTTGATCTGATGACATTGTTGCACTTCATTCCCAAGAGGCCCCCCAAGATTTGGGGTCTAGGTATTTAGCAAAGCTACTTGTCTTACCCAAATACCTGGTTTGAATGGCCAGTGCTGGCTGACACTGACACCCACGGAAAATGAGTGAAGGCAGCAACAGGTTGAAGCATCTTTTAATGAGCAAACAAGGTATCATCGGGGCAGCAGTGTTAAATGCCACTTCTTGAAAAAACATGCAGGCTTTCTTACTCCTTCACCACTGTTTAGAGCATGTGAAGGCCTTGGTTTGAATCCAGAGGGACATGAGCTATTTCAGAGCAAGTTTTGCTCTGCACTGGGGGATGGGGCATGCAAGGGAAGTGCTGATGTTCATGGAAGGTGAGGTTGGATGCCTGGATTGAGGTGGAGGGTGAGATGACGTCTAAAGCCAGAAGCAAGGGCTATGGTTCATCTGAGACACAACCTTCCAGAGTCAGTGCTTGATCTGGTATCTTGTCTATCTCTGGATTTGCTCTGTGGGTTTCCATCTGCAAGTCCTCACCCACGACAGCAACGATTGAACAGCAGCACCTTCCATCATTCTCTTCCTTCTCAAAAATTTTTCTTCCTAGCGAGGAGAGGCAGAAAGAAGGTGGTTAGAGGAACACACAGCGGTTTCCACCTCAGCCCCGCAGGCTGCTGGCCGCAGGGAGCCCGCTCGGGTGACCACACCCAGGGAGCTGTCCCCGCTCGGGGCGGGCACAGCCGGGGCTCTGCCGCTCCGGGACCGCTCCCGCCGGCAGGAGGGTGTGGAGGGGGCACCTCTGAGCCTCGCCTCTGCTTCCTGCCCTGTGATGCGAGGCGCAGGCATGCTCAGTAGCCGGTGCCTACCCCTCCTCTCCCAACAACAGTGCCTACAACAGCAGGAGCCGGCTGGCAGCAGGCGCGGAGCCGAAAGCCATCTTTGCTGGAGAGGGAGGCAGCGCAGCCGCTCGCCATGTGAGTGCCGGCCGGGAGCGCCGGGGGATGGATGGACACGGGCCGGGGGACGGATGGACACGGGCCGGGGGACGGATGGACACGGGCCGGGGGACGGACACGGGCAGGGGCTGGACACGGGCTGGGAGCTGGACACGGCTCCTAGGGCGGGGGCTGGACACGGCTCCCAGGGCTGGACACGGCTCTCAGGGCTGGACACGGGTAGGGGCTGGACCCGGCTCCCAGGGCAGGACCCGGCTCCCAGGGCTGGACCCGGCTCCCAGGGCGGGGGCTCGGCAGGTACCGCGCTCGGAGCTGCGGCAGCACCGCCCGTCTGACCCTCTGCTGCTGCTGCTGCTGCTGCTGCCGGGCACCTGAGCGCACGGATGGGCTCTCTGTGTGTTTGTCCAGCAGCTCCGGGGGTACTGACACGTTTCTAGTCGGATTTATGCTGAAAAGGGAAGGCTTGGCCAAGATCCTCAACAGGTTCGAGTCGGGGTTGTTCAATAGCATGAGTCACTCGGCGCTGCTGCTCACAGCAAACGGGTCCCGGCTGTTTTCAGCGTTTAATGAAATGCTCTCTCGCACTGTTGCTGTCTGATCAACCCAGCTTCACCTTCTCCAGTGCCAATGGCTTCCTGTCAGCAGTGCCTGGTAGTAATCTATTCCTTCTTGTTCCCATCTCTCCAAATACCCCTCCCAAGTTTTTACATGGAGCATTGATGGAAGCATTAACATTCTCTGCTAGGCAGTGATGAAGCCCCCTAAGTCCATTCTGAAACCAGGAGTGTGCCGAGGCAAATAAGAATTGATCAGACGTCTCTTCCTTCATGAAAGGATTCAGACAGCTGAATGCATCATTTTATTATTGCCTTGATTCATTGCTCATTCCCAGTGACCCTTAAGGGAGAGCCCAAGAAGATGTTTCAAACCATCATTTGTGATGGTACTGGGTGATCTTGTAAGAGCTGGAGCTTGGCTGGTTCAGAGAACGTGAGGAGTGCAGACTGTCTAGGAAATCTGTGATTTGATTACTTTTAAAATATTTCCAGTAACCAATTGTTCTTCAGGAGGCAGTTTTAAAAATAGAATCTACAATCACATATTCTGAAATGTTAGCTTTTGTCTTTAATGCTGTTTCCTACATAATATCTCAGACAAGAAGTTTTTGTCCAAAATATTTCCAAAGAAAGGAACTCCTTGGAAGTAAAAAAAAAAACAACTTTCTAATAGAAAATGCCTTATGCAGGCACTACAGTCTGTCAGTTAAAGCCAGTTCATTGTAGGCTCCTGTTGCCTGGCTGTGTTTCTATTGAGCCAGATGATGACATCAAACACTTTTATTTGTATGTGAGCTGTTCTTCAATGATTAATAGATGAGTTTGCTGCTGCAGTTTATACAATCTGAGCTGTTCTGACACTAAGCAATAATCAGATAATCCTTAACATAACCTGTGTGTGTTTCAGCCTTGGTTTATGTAGGTTTTCATGAGAACATTTGTAAATGAAGTAGAAGGGTGATACTGATATAACTTGGTCATACTTCTTCTGTAGGGGATTTACATCAGACTTCTGACAAAAATTAGAGGAAAATGGGAAAGCAGTTTTTGTCTAATTTGGCCAAATGGACTTTCAGTTTGATAATCAAAGGAAAACCAATACAAACAAGCAGCTTGTCATTGGCAGTGTCAGTTGGCTTCTGTTTTACTGCCAGATATTGTAATGAACCCTTTCCTTTGAACATCCCCATGAATGTCATGTCCCAGTGACTGCTGTGTTCCTGATGGGCAGCAGAGATGTGTGTGGATGAGCTGTGCCTTGCAGCAGCAGCTGTAGGTTCCTGGCTGTCAGAGCCAGCTCCTGATGAGCACCAAATACTCCCTCCAGGTCCCATCTGCTGCTGTTCCACCTGTGGGAGTGCTGGGCTCCTCCTGTGCCTGTCCCGACCTGCACTGACACTCACTCGCTGTGACTTCTCTGCTGGGATAAAGATCTGCCCTGGGCTGGGTGCCAGTCCCACCCAGCCCAGGGAGCTGTCCCCTGCAGCAGCTGGCAGGGTTTGCTCAGGGGAGACTGCAGTGGGTGTGCCGAGGTATTCCCAGAATGCTTTCCCAGATTCCATCTGGAAAAGGAAGGCTCTTGGGGAGTGTCTGAACCTGGGGACAGTTGTTTGTATTTCGTGACTCCCAGTGGGTTTTGTTCTCTCAGTAAGGTGTCCAGCTGCTCAGTTTGCAGTGTCCTGGGGTAAGGAGTTCTGCAGCTGGACCACAGAGTGTGTGGAAGCAGCTTCCTGTTGGTTTGGAGCTGACAGGGAGCAGGTTCTGCCTGATCTCACTCTTGTGTGGGAAACCAGTGCTCCTTATTCACCGTGTTTTCTGTGATCCATGACTGTGTATCACCCCAGCAGACCTGCATGACTCACATCAGGTGGGTGTCTGTCCCCATGGCCTCTGGCAGCGAGCACAACCCTGGGCAGGTGAGATCCATTCAGGTAGCAGACAACTTTCACCTTTACGCAGGCAGAGGAGAGGAAGATGTAACATCAAAAGGTTGAATGAAAGGAGAAGGACATAAAAGGGATTTAAAGCAAGAACAGAGAAAGATTAGACCTGTCAATGCAGCTGGGAAAATTGTTCCAGGTGTGAGGAGGAGCATACAAACTCATTTGGAGAAGATGTGAGAAGCAAGGAAGGACAAAATGGTGCTCAAAGTTGAAGTGCTCTGGGCTTTGTTCCTGGCTGGAAAACAGGCCAGCAGCAGCAGGTGAAGTTATGGTTTTGTTTCGTTTACAATGGTCACAACTCAATGAGTAACTCTGTACAACAGCAGCTCAAGGCATGGTGTCATCTGCTGTTTACAGCCAGGTCAGTGACCAGACAGCAGGGTGCCTCTGATGACATTAATCCACTACAAATGGGCTCCATTGAAGGGGACAACTTTTGTGACACAAGCAGCAAAGCAAAGCACCTGGCTCTCCCCGGGGCACGATTGTATCTCATTCCTAGGGTAGCAATTAGAGCTTCCCCAAAAAAAAATTCTTGTGCCTGTTTTAGAGCAGCAAGGAGGGGATGGGTGGGATTAAAATGGTTCCAGCTGTAGCAGTGAGACTGTTCTGGTTGAATGTCTGTTCAGTTTCTCTCAGAAGAATGTTGTGACTACTGTCTCCTGTTGTTTGTAGAGCAGTACTTAGCCCTGCCTTTGTGGGCATAATTATAAAACTTGTCAAAATCTCCCTCCCCTTCTCTCATAGTGATCAGCAGAGACAAACAATTCAGGATAATCCTCTTCACAGCCCTGATCCACTGCTTTCAGGGAGTTTCTCCTATGGCAAAACTGCATGCAGCCAGTGCATGTCCTAGGAAAGTCCAACAAGCATGAAATGGAGGGATTCACATTCTGAGTGGTGCAGCTGTTCCATGCTGTATCTGTGTTCCCTTGGAGATCTGTTCCACAAGAGCCCAATAAATGTGATGAGCAGGAAGATGTGAGTCCCCTGGAGCTCTGGGGGTTTATAGCTGGTTTCCAGCTGCTCAGACCCAGACAGGCCAAGGTCAGGAGTGACATTTGCTGGCATTCCCCCTCCTCCCTGCAGTCTGACAGAGGGACTGATGGCTTGAGACTGGCTCACACAACCATGCCTGTGGAGGAGTGGGCTGCTCTTCTCATTTAAGGGATGAAATGGAGCCTTTAGTGAAAATCACCAGGCCGTTCTCAGAGCAGCAGGGCTGTGTACATTGGAAAAGGATGTGGAGAAGTGGAAAGCACTCCGTTTCCAGCACAGCTCTGTCCTGACTCTTGTGCTGCTTCTGAGGCTCACAGCTCTTAGTAAGAGCCTTGAAGTAAGGGTGTAAGAATAGGAGCTGCTGCTTCATCTGCTGCCTGGAGACATCACCAGAGGGATTCGTGTGTTTTATTCACTGTTTGCTTCCCTCTGCTTGCTCTCTTGTGGCATCATGCAGACACAGATCAACTCCATGTGTTGCAATATAAATGAATGCTCCCAGCTCACATGAAATGTTATTCCTGATACACTCAACCTGCCATTTGAAGTAAAGGTGGCCCGAGTAGGTCGTAAATCTTTTGGATATTTGGGTGATGAGTGTTTGAAAGTGTAGAGACCACACTGTGCACTGCCTTCCTCAGCCAAGGAAATAATCTAACAAAGGGAGCTACTGGCAATGACATGTTACAAGTACAGGCAAAGATCGTGTGTCCTAGGAAGCATTCTTCCAAACAGGCTGATATGAAGCAGATGAAAGCCAGATACAGGTGGTTTGGTGGTCCCTTTCCTTGTGACTTAGCTCTCCTTCGTTCTGCTGTGCATCAGCCACAGCTTGTTCCCCTTGACTCGCAGGCATTTTTCACAGATAGTTCCAGCTGTGGAGTGACTCACAGGACACTGAGAGTGGCTGCAGCAGAAGATTAATTGGTCTGGCAAAGAACACTTCTCCTTTTTTAGGAGCCATTTCCATAATTAATGTCTTCCTGAAGAATCAGTGATCGGGCTGTAGAGCACCAGGCAAAGCCGTGTTTGTGTGCACATGTGTACAGAGTGTTCCTGGGTGGAGGGATGAATAAGGCAGGACTGAGGGGAGGAGAGCAATGGATTCAATGTTCTCCCTCTCCTTGACTGCTGCTGGGTTTTCTACCAAGTAGCCACGTCCAGGGAAAAAGAGTGGAATGCAGGAAAAAAGAGAGAGCAACCAGTCCAACAAACTATCGATTCTGTGCGTTCGAGCCATTAATCACCAGACAAAGGAATATTGAAAACCAAGGTGCTCTTCTGCCACCATTCGTGGGATACAGAACTCATGGAAGCTGCTCCCTGACAGCCTCAGCTAAATGTTTACAGTTCCAGCAGGAGCAGCACAGGCAGTCATGAATAAGTTCAGATTGACCAGGCTGTTTGTTTTAAGCAATTACAACTCACAGACAGAATTTTCTCTCTCCTACGTCATTGAGCACTCTCTGCTGTCATTATTCACAGCCATTACCTGCAATTAACTGTCCTGGCTTTCTTTAATGATGCAATTCCTTCCCCCCCCCCTCCCCCCGATGTCTGTGATTGAGCACTCTAAACCCTTTTTCCATTATTCACCGAAGAACCATCAAATGATTGCAAGGTGGGGTATTTTTAACTGCTCAGCTATGACAACCTTGTGTTTCTTCAGAGTAAATTAGTAAATAACTCATTGAAATAGTGCTGTCTGTACCTTTGCAAGTGTTTTGCTGGTTGCAGTTATAATACTGCTTCTGTACTGGGTGATATAATTAGAATGGAAGTTTCTGACCAAATGATCTGAATTATGTGATCCAGTTCCTTAATCTTTTCAGATGAAAAATCTAATAAGAAAAATAGAAGTATTTATATTTCAGAATAAATTAGAGGAAAATAAGTAATTACCTTGTGTTTTAACTTACACCTGGATTTAGTATCACAGCATCAAAAGAGAGCTCTTCTGGAAAGTAGATTCTCCTATGATCACCTTTTAGAAGGTAAACCCCATAATGTTTCAGGAGCTGTGTTTTGATTAGTTTGGTTTTTCTAAAGTACATTCTCATCTATTGCAGTGCACTTTCAGTGTAAACCAGTAGATGGACTGTACTGGCTTCCACTCTGTGGTCACTGCATATTTGGAAGCACTAGAGAGCTGAAAGTTTGTGTTTGTGAGGAATCTGTGCTGCAACCTTCCCTGGAGGTTTCATTCTTTTGAAACCTGTCCAGACCACGCAGAATTGCAACAGCCTTTGCTGGGGACAGAACCAGAACTGCTGGGTCATGGAAACACCCCAGAGGCTGTGATGGGTCCTGTCTCATCCAGTGCTCTCCAAGTGCTGGAGTCTGAGTAGGCAAAGAAATGTCCCTGGGGTTTCCAAAACTCCTGACCTGCAGAGCCCAGGCCAGCAGAACAACAGCCAGGGCTGGGGAGCAGCTGGCACAGGGTTTGTGCCCACAGCTGAACTGTTAGAGCCACTGGCCCTACAGTGTGTTATAAAGGAGAAGCTTGACTAGGCCAATATTCAAGAAGTGATCAATTTATTAATTAATATGGTAAAATATGAGCAAACAGTGCTGGGTACAGTGGGGGAGTTTTCCCTCAAACAGCACACCCATAGTTGAGGCTTACAGGGATTTATAGGGGTACTCAGGAGCTTTCTCAGCAGTTTCTATTCCCAATTTTTATTATTTATCAGCAGTTTCTATTCCTAATTTTTACATCCCAGTTCTATACTCTATTGTGATTTAGTCTTCTCAGGATTACATCCCAAAAAGAGAATCCCAGCTGGTGGGGTCCAGCTTACAGATGTG
>VZTB01010489.1:166261-191874 GCA_013397245.1 Thryothorus ludovicianus
TGACCTGCCGAGGTCTGTCTGGCAGGACAGCAGAAGGCAAACTCTGCCTGAGAGGTGGTGTTTATCTTTTATACTAAAAACTACATTTTCATTATTTACAATTACTTTCCAATCCCTATCACCTGTGTTACACAGTTGGTCTCTAAACCAATCACCCGTGCCACCATCACAGCAGAAATGGAAGAAGGTGAAGAAGGAAGAAGCCTAAAAACCACAAGGATCTTCCATCTTGTCCTTACCTACACACCATACTAAAAAACCCAAAATCTACCTTTTGACCCCGTGATAAACTATTATTCAATTCAAACTCTTGTGACTTGTAATTCTTCACATAAAGGTGGTAATCATTTCCATGGGCTAAAATCCAACCCACAGGTGTTTTGGGCTCTGTGCCAAGGTTTCTGAGCCCCCTGCCCAGGTCCCTGAGCCTCCAGAGACAAGCCCTGGTTCCCACAAGCTCTGAGCACTGCTGTGCACAGGATTTTTTAAAGTGACAGAGCAAGGGGTGGATGCCAAACACAAGCCAGTGAGGGATCACTGGGGTGCAGTGAAGGAGTTACATCATTTCCTTGGGGACAACTGGAACAAGCGGCAGGAGAGGGCAGGGCACATGGTTCCAGGTTTAGGAAACACCCAGGAATGGCCAGGGGGAGGAAGGCTCCAAGGATTGGTTCAGGTTGGAGTGACAAGGAAGGTGCCAGGACAAGGGGCAGGGTGACAGTGATTGATAGGGAAGGAGCAGGAACGAGGGGTAGGGAAATACCATAGAGGGTAACTTAGGGGAGGGTGAAACATCAGCAAAAAACCAACTTGGGGAGAACATGGGGGAACATAAGAACAAATCATTAACAAAAAAACTTTAACAATAAACCAGTTAAATGAAATAAATACGTGCCATAACACTTACATGATCTGGAAAAGAGTTGAAGAGAAGAAATACACAGTAGTAAGCATTGTATTGAACTCTTAGTGCTTGATACTAGAGAGGTGGTGGTTTTCTTTTAAGATGCTTACACAAGATCCAGATGGGAATTTCTATATTGAAATTTTAAGTCTTTAATTGGTAGTTGAAATTTGAAAAGCAAGCCTTAATAAAAATGCAGTCATTGTAGCAAAAGTGTGTTTCTTATTTCATATTCTGGAAAATGTGTTGTTACAAAATTATCAAAAGGCTTCTTTGCACTCTAGGAAATGAAGCTGCAAAATTTGGTTTGAAATAACTTCTTAGAGGACTGCAGTGCTGTGTTCAGGAGAGATATTTTGAGCAAGTCCATCTAATGGGCTCTGCTTTGAACAGATGGTTGCACTAGATGATCTCCAGAGGTCGCTTCCAATCTCAGTGCTTCTCCAATTGTTTGAAAAGGTCAGTCATAATTGAATATGTTCAAGTTAATTAAACTAACATTTGGCTGCTTCCCAAACATTCAAGATCTCGACATTTCATCCATGATAACTTTGATTTTCAACCCATTGGCATTGTGGATGCCACAGAAATACCTCTGACAGAATGGGAAAACGTGGTATTCAGAAAGGGAGGGAATGTAGGAGCTTAGAAAAATGCAGATCACTGGAAAACATTATTAAATTTGGCTTGAATGCAAAAGTTTGTGTTGTTCCCACAGAGAACAAAACCCAGGTTCCCTGCAAGTGAGCTTTCTCATCTTTCATCTTCAGTGCAGTCTTCTCCAGCTTGGTGTCAGCTCCCAGCTCTCTACACCGTGTCTCACAAGACCTTGAGAGTCTGGAAAAAGCCATCGTGCTGCTCCCCTGTAAATGCTGCCTCAGTAGAGCAGAGTGATCAATTTAATAAAGCCATATGTGCAAGTGAGAGTGTTCAGATCCTTACTAGAGGAGAAGGAAATCTCCCTGCCACAGGCAGCACACGAGAGGAGTCGCTCACAGCAGGCAAGGAGTGGTGAGCTGGCCGAGGAGGGAGGTGATGCCTTGGAGGGGCTCCCTAGAACAGAGGCTGGACAGAGTTAGAGAACAAAGTGGGTACTTATCAAAGGCCTTCAATAGATTCACCTTGGGCAGTCAAAAGCCTCCTAGAGGCTACACCCAAGGTGGGCAATGGTCAGGAGTTTTTCCAGACAATTTTAAGTTTAGTCTGTTTGCATATCAGAGGTTAATTCTCCAATTGCAGCTTCATACTCCCTCAGTTTTCTCCTCCTCAACTCACTTTTGTTTATACTTTTCAGGGCCTGAGGCTGTAGGGTGTCCCTGGATCTCAGGCCTGGCTGGATTGTTTTGTCAGACCAAAATGGGATAAAACTCTGTATAGAGTTCAGAGTTATGCACTAATGCAGTACAGGATCTGAAAAACATAAAAGCTAAAAACTTAAAGCATCATCAGAAGCTGGATGCATCCCTAGCCCAGCACCTTCCCTGCCTCTCCAGATCTCCTTCCTCATAGCAGATTTTGTGTATCTCAGGAGGGGAGGTGAGCAGTGAGTTATCCATGCAAACTGCATTTCTTGTTGGAATCAATCTCTGAACCTTCATAGCAAGGGATCCACCCAAAGTACTCAGCCCTCCTGAAGCATGGAGTCTGTGTAAGTGTGCGTGTACATCTGTGAAGGAAAGGCCTTGGGAATTGGCTGCCTGGGCTCCTCAGCATCTCCCTGCACACACAGAAACTCAGGGGTGCTGGCTCTGGGAGCTGGGGGTGCTGTAATGCACTCGCTGCTTTTTCAGACACTGAGGTCCCAGATCATGCGATATGTCAGCATTTTAGAAATGTAAGGATCCTGATAAAGCTTTCCTAGAAACTATAAAAATCATTAATTATCCCTAAACCCACTTGTTATATTCTTCAGGAGGTTAATGGTTAGAAATTGCACTTGTGCATTTGAATTCACATACAAAAATAGCTCCTCTTTATCCTGCTGGTGACTGGCCCTGTGCAGGGCCTTGATTGCAGTGCTGCAGTGAGGCAAAGGGCACTGCTGCTGGAAAGCACAAACCTGCTCTGCTGGCCCCCACCAGCTGGTGGCACAGACTAATGTATGGGTTGTTGGGGAAGATGGAACAGGAAAGCCTTATAAATATGACTGCCTGACAGAAGATTTTAAGAATATGGGAACTGTAAGATTGAAATGAAAGCAACCTTTGACATTCCAAGCCTTAGTCACTGAACAACTGGAGAACAATGGAATGTCTGGCTGAAAGCAATCCCCTCTTGTTTAGATAAACAAGACCCTCTGCCTGCTGATAAGTGGGGTAATGGAAGGATTCTGATAGGTTGTGTGTAAATGCTATAGGATTTGTATCTTGTAATAGATTGGTCAGTGGAAATTAGAATATTCAACATAGAAGAGGATTTATTGCATTGTAACAGGAACCTCGCTCTCTTTTCCTGCTCCTCTCTTTTCGGTGCTTTCTTCCTTGCTCTCTTATCTGCTCTTATCTCTTGCTCTTCAGCCTTTTGTTCCCTTTCTCTCTCTCTCTGTCCTGCTCTGAGCTGGGGCTGGCAGCTCCAAGCAGGGTCCCTGCACCCAGGCCCTTTGCAATAAACTGTGAGTTCCAGGACCCAGCTCCAGAGATCTCTCGTCTCTGTCCCTCGTACCCATCCCCAGACACCAACAGTCTCCTACAATGGGTTAGTGTTTTGTACATGATTTTGGAGTCTAGAGGGGGATTCTAAGCCTGTACATTCCTCACTGCTGTCAGTGATCCTGAACAACACTAAAAGGAGACAAAACCCTCTCATCCCCTCTCTCCCCCTCACTCTTTTAGGCTGACTTGTGGGAAAGCTTTCTGAACTGCAACTGAGTTTGCTGATAACTCTGACAGAGAATGGTTCCTCCTTCTCTTTCCTTCACATATCTCCAGCAGTATCCACTTCCAGAATGTGCAGAGACAACACCTGCACTCAGCACCTATCACCTGTGGTGACAATTCAGGTGGGGAAAGGGGAAGGGAAGCAAAGGAATGAAGAGGTTTAATCAATAGCAGCCAAAACATTCCAAGTGCATTGAGTGGCAGAACAGCCTTTGGGTGTTGGGTTGTTTCCTGCACCTCAGAAGGTGGCTGGGATTTGATGATGGCTTCTATCCCACTGGCTCACCTGAGGATTTGAAGGCAGAATTCACTGAGCTGGTGTCACAGCTGTGGTTGGGAGCCTTTCTGCTGATTGACATCAGAGGCAGCTCCTCTTGGGAGTGGGTACTGCCAGGATGAATCAGCAGAAATCATCCTGGAAGCAGCTGACAGCCTGGATATCCCAAGTGTTCAGCAGAGATCCCACCAGGCTATAAAAGTCTGCTTGTGAAATGTTTGACTCCTTCTTTCCAGCAGGGAGCTGTACAGTCATTCCCTGACAGCTGAGATACTGTCTCCCACACACATGTGAAGATCACACAATGACATTTTCCAGCAACTTTGTTTACTAGATGATACAAATACAAAAATATTTCAAGTCACTTAACACCTTGATGCTTTTTTCTTTGCACTGAACATTTTAGGGAGACGGGGAGGGAATGCAAAGGCAGAATACGTCCCACACGTCTTGGCATGCTGGCTGCAATCACATTTTTCACATCAGTCTCCATTGCTTCATGTACATGAAGCAACCTGGCCTCTTTATTTATTTCATCTTTGTCACTGCTACGTGCCTGCAGCACCAGCAATGTTAAAGCAAAGACCTTTCCACCAGCATGTTCATTGCCCTTGCAGTGACAATCAGTTTTATGCACTTGACTCTAGGGGAGAATGAGCAGATTTGATTAAGTTCTGTGCAGACTGAGATGTCTTAGCTGTAGAACAATCTCCTAATAGAAATCACAGCTGACAGGTGCTTTTCTTGTTTAACCCCCACCTGGCAAAGCCAGTTATGCTCTATGCAAGTTGGTTTTTTTCTTGTTGCTGACTTCCAGAGAGCTCCTTCACCAGCACAGCTTTGGAAATAAATCCTGTTCAGTCCTGATCTGCCTCTCCCAGCCCTGCCTGCTCCGTGAGCTGCCTGGATGGTGAAACTTGTCATGCAGAAAGAAGGCACTTGGAGTAAAACATAACAATTGGAGTAAAATACTAAATATTTGGGCAGGAGGAAGAACAGAATCAATGCACCTTGGAGAGGGAAACAAGGAACCCTCAGAGCAGAGTTCCCCTCTAGAACCTTGGAGAGGAACCCCCAGAGCAGAGTTTCTCTCCAGAACAGCCTTGTTCCTGTGTGCTAGCAGTGAACAAGGGACACCAGGATTTCTCAGCAACTCCCTCTTGTCTTGGAGGAATCTGCAGGTCTTGTATCAAGTGGCAGAACTCCAGAAATCACACTGAAGTCCCTTAGGAGATGAAGTGGAATGCAGGAAAAGTAAAAGGGGTCCAGAAGGTAATTTCTGTGTAGGAGGTTAAATCCAAAATCCTCGGAGGCAACGTGGCTACTGACTCTGCATCAGGCTCAGCTCAGGGCTAAACCACTCTGTACAAGGGGCTGCAGTAGCATAACCTGAAGGGAAACATTATAAAAAGTGAAAATGTATAAAAAGTATAAAAAGTAACAAAGAGTAGTTCAGAAGGTAACTCCCAAAGAATTTAGTGTTACTTTGCTGAGTGAACATGAAAAATCCCCAAATATCGCAAAATATGAAACATTTAACAAGACCTAAACAGTGACTAGCCAAATGTTCGTTTAATTTATAACTTAACTTTTTTTCCCCTGTTTTGTGCTTCGGTGCTGGTGCTTGTCTCTGGGTCTGTTCTAGTACTTCTTGTTTGTTTACAGCAAAGGCAGCTGTTTCCTCAAAGTGGAGCAGAGTATTTGTGCTTCACTGTTTGGATTCATGTAACCATTTGGAAAACTCCTCTAGTGGAAAGGATTTTTTCTCAATGGCTTCCATTTATTTCTGTTGTCATTGTTTTGCTTTGAAACTGGTTGTGCAGGTTGCTGATGAGATTTTGCATGTAAATGATGAAGGAGTGGCAACAGAAGTACATCTGACAGTCTGTCAGTGGTGACAGGAGACAGGATTGCAGTAAATCCTTTGTATTGTCAGATAAACACAGGGAACCCCTCTGCTCTGAGCTACAATTTCATTTAATTTGGTCAAAGTCGAATAATCTGCATTTATTCTTCCTGTCTGTCTCTTTGAGAGAATAAACCAGGCAAACTCTGCTCATTCTTTCATAACAGAACAGACTGGATGTGGGCTGGGGTCAGAAGGAAATTAATTTAGAATATGTGAGGAATTAAGGTGAGGGCCTTGACTCTTTCTTGAGGAACTTCTGAATTTCTGAAAAGCTTTTTTTCTTTCCTGTTCTGCCAAGCTCCAACCTGGTAAGTCTTTTTTTTTGTTTGGGAGCAGCACAGAAAACTGCCAACATGACAATTGTCATGATGGAAAAGTCTTCTTTTCCTTTAACCTCACATCTCACATGAGAGCACTGTTTGTGCCTCAGCATTTGTGTGAGGCACATGAGAGATGCTGCGACCTCTCAGCAGGCCTGGCAGCACAATTCTCTCTCAGAATGGAGACTTGACATTTTAAGCAAAGCTTTATCTCTCTCCAAACTCCTTTAATGAGCATCTAGGACTCTGGATATTCTTGCTATGTACATGCAGAGGCAGAGGGGTGGTCATGTGGAGCCATCCTTTCCAGTCAGAGCAGACTTTTCCATCATGACAATTGTCAGTTTTCTGTGCTGCTCCCAAAAAAAGAATTTACCAGGTTGGAGCTTGGCAGAACAATAAAATGCAAAAAGCTTTTCAGAAATTCAGAAGTTCCTTAAGAAAGAGTCAAGGCCTTCACCTTAATTCCTCACATATTCTAAATTAATTTCCTTCTGACCCCAGCCCACATCCAGTCTGTTCTGTTATGAAAGAATGAGCAGAGTTTGCTCATTCAACAAAGGCTGTGCCTGCATTGAATTCATGGAGTGAGGAGAAGCAGGATTTCTGCCCTCTGCTGAGGGTGCAGCAGGAGAAAAACCTCTGTGTGCAGGATTTCTGCCCTCTGCTGAGGATAAACCTCTGTGTGCAGGATTTCTGCCCTCTGCTGAGGATAAACCTCTGTGTGCAGGATTTCTGCCCTCTGCTGAGGGTGCAGCAGCAGATAAACCTCTCTGTGCAGGATTTCTGCCCTCTCCTGAGGGTTCAGCAGGAGAAAAACCTCTGTGTGCAGGATTTCTGCCTCTGCTGAGGGTGCAGCAGTGGGATAAACCTCTGTGTGCAGGAACTTCCTCTGGGCAATGCCTTTGCTTCTGCCCCGTGTGTGGGTCAGGGATCAGGGATTTTGGGATAGAGGAGATTGCTGCTGCTGCTTCCTTTCCACTGCAGCCACAAAGGGACTGAGGGACACAAGGACAGACTGACTGGGATGTCCAACCCACATTAGACATCACTCTATCTCTGTGGCATAAAGAGATTGAAATCACTGCTGTCTATGGGCTTCTGTTTATAAAGTGGAACAAAGGGGAGAAGAAAAAGACTCAAGGATTTTGTTTGTTTATCTTCAGTTATTACCATTGCCGTTATTACCAATATATATTCAATTATTATTGCCCAATTGGTGGGGATTTGTTTGGAACTGGGAACTCCTTATAGGTACTGCCATAACCAAAGCAGAGTTATTCTTGAGAAGCCTTTACTTTTCCTTAAAGCCTTCTTTACTTTACTTTACTTTACTTTACTTTACTTTACTTTACTTTACTTTGCTTGTGGTGTATTTTGTATTTCTAAATATCTACCTATTTTTTTTACATAGATTTTACATAGAACTTGCTCTTGGGCACGTCTAGATAAATGCTCAGGGTGTGTAGCTCAGGCATCAAAAAGACAAGTTGACCTTACAAGGATTAGGAGAGAAGATATTAATACTCCATAAGAAGTATGAGCTGTTAGGTGAGAAGGTATTCAGCACAGGAACAAACACCTCTGCCCAGAAACATGCATCTGTTGTTTTTTTTTTAATTTGCTGCTGTTTTTATGACAGTTGCTTTGTGCAAATGTGTACAAAGAAAGCTCAGTTCCGAAGTTTCCATGATGCTGTGCCAGAGCTATTTTACATATGAGCATGAACGATTTCAAGCACGTTCTGTTTGACAATGCAGTGTTTTGTTCTGTCTTTAGAAATAGAGGCTGGTACCTTTTCTGTGTGTGTGCATTAGAGGCCTTGGTTTGGGATAGGCAGCTTGTTTTGTTTGTTGTTCAGAATATCTACAATGGAGAAGTTGCTTGACAAATTTAAATGCTGGAATTCAACATCTTGTTTTTGGGGCCTCATCTCCAGTCCACTGGAGTTTAGGGATCTGACTTTGAAGAGTACTTGTTACTTGTCAGGAGTACTTTGCTTTCCCCAGGATGTGCTGCTGATGCTCACTCTCTCCATGTGAAGGTATCATTTATAGAAAGTTTAATGGCAACAAACCAGGAACAATTATTTTGTGTCTACAGCATCAGAGAAATTGAGAGTTTATTTCACAGGAGGACAGTGAGTGGCCACTGACTGCACAGGACCTGGTCCTGTTCATAAAAGAAGAAAATCATGGGCTGTGTAATACCATACCAGGTAGAAGAGGATGCATCCAGCACCTTTCTCTTTCCTTCTTGTCCCCAGTCTGTAATGTGCACGTAAATAAAGGAAATTGATTCTTGCAGCACTGGCAACCTCAGCACTGCACAGATTTACTCAATACAAACATTGACAAATGAACCAAAGAAGAATTAAAATCTCCTTGGAAAACTAAGGCAAATGTGGCCACATAGAATATATTTTATGGGCTGTTTTCCTTTGGAATAACAACTATTGATCTATGACTGACCTCTGAATATCTTTGCTCTCCTGTAACTATTTTGCCTCACAAAACCTTCTGTGGTTTCACTGTGGAGAGAATTTGTCCAGCAGTGTGTACAGAATGTGTGTCTTATATTTTTCATCAGAGGCCACATCTTGTGTCATCAGGAATAAACTTGGTGGCTTGGCTCTAATTTGAAATTAAATGTTCATAATTAAAAAAAAAAAAAGAAAAAAGAGGCAGGGGAAAAAAACATCATGCTGTGACATCTGAATGGAATAGAGCCTGTGGACTGGGAAAATATCTTCTGACTAGAAAAGATCTTTGAAGAGAGAAAATAAATTCCCTATGGAAAGATCAAAGCATATGAAGGTAATGGATTACGACAAGGTAAAAAAACACCTGGAGAAAATAGTTAGCTCAAACATGAAAGAGGAGAATAGGAAGGAATAGGGGTTTTTTTGTTGGAGATAAAGGGTAGTTCGATGGCTGGCTAAGTACTTGAGATTATATGTTGTAGCTAAAGGGTTATTAATGAGAACAGAGACTTTTTCCTGTCTAATGCAGCCTCCAGTTCTGTAGTGTCAAGGTAGCCTTGGAGCTGCAGTCCCAAATTCCTGCTCTGCTGCAGCTCTGTGTTCTCTGCTGGTGACTGCAGCCCAAAGCACCCTGCACTACAAACAGGTCCTGTCAGACTGACAGGAGACTGATATAATGGTAATAACCCTTAAAGTCCCTTTAATTGTCTGAACAGGTCCTGCTAGGGTAAAAAATATATTGAGCTTATCACAGAAAAAAAGGCAGAAACTTGTCTGGTGAGCCAGGAAATGTTCATGGGCAAGGAGCTCTGGAAAAGAAACTTTTGTTTGGGTCATTGTTAGCAAAGACCATCTGCACTGCTTGAGGTGTCCATGGGCCTTGTTCATTCCTGCAGAGTCCGTGTGTCACAGCCACAGAAGCAGGAGCTAGAGCTGAGCAGCAAAGATGAAGACACATCCTCAAGGATCTGCCTCTCAGAGCCCCAGCAGTGGGAGTCAGGCCTTTGAAATAACTCCAGAAGCTGAGATCCAGTGACTTTGTCCAAGGCTGTAGTAGGCTTCTGTGGCCAAGCAGGAGCTGCACCTCACTTTTCTAATTTATATCCCAGCCTTCCCTGAGCCTCACTGGCACCTGGAGAGGCTGCCTGGAACAGAGTCTGGACAGAGTTAAAGGAATAAAGCAGGGATTTATTAAAAGGCCCTCACAGGACACACCTTGGGCAGTACAGGAGCCTGGCCAAGGCTCCACCCAAGATGGACCCTGGGTCAGGAGTTCTCACACTTTTATAAGTTTTGGTCCATTTCCGTTCTGGGTTTAATTGTCCAGTTCCAGCTCCAGGTTATGCAGTCCCATCCTCCCAGATTTCTCTCCTCAGTTTTCTGTTGTTTGCACTTTCTGGGCCTGAAGCTGTGACGGTGTCCTTGGTTGTGGGGCTGGAAAAGGATTGTTCTGTCTGACTGAGCTGTGAGGAGAACTCGCTGACACTTTCTGTGGAGCTCAGAGTCACACACTAAAGCAGTACAGAGTCTGGAAAATATGAAAGCTGAAACTTAAGGCATCATCACCACAAAGCAGAAGTCCCAGGGATTTGTGCCAGTGCTTTACATGAACGAGGAGGTTCACCTGTACTAAATACAGAGTACTGGATCTACTGAGAGACACTCAGCCATACAAAGCCATCTGTAGGTGTTGCTGCTTGCCCCTGATTTATTGCTCCAAATGTTTGAGCAGTTGCATCTCCACAAACCTGCTGGTTACTTCTTTTATTCACAATCCTGTCTAAACAACACTCACTGCTTCTTAGCAACACCTGCTTGCCCTCTGGGTCAGTTTCTCATTTGCCTTTTCAGTTTTTAAGAAACAACCTGCCTCTCTTGTATTTCTGTCTGCAGAAGTTTATTTTGATAAAGGCAGCAGATTGTATAGGGATCGTAAGGAAGGAAAGTTTATTTATGTGGGTCATCTCTATGTTGATGATCTGATGGAGAACTGAACAATACTGGGATGCACTTCAACAGCATATCCCATCTAGTGCTGTCTTAGTTTGGAGACAGTGTGTGCCTGCTAGGAAAAGCAGGAGTCTCTCTCTTGCAATGGAGAATGCAAACTTCCTCTCTCTGAATTCCTATAGTTTTGGAATTAAAGAGTCTCTCAGGCAAAGATATTGGGATAGGAATAAAAGTTCTTTACTAGTGTATCTAACAAGATAAACAAAATAATAACTATGGTATTAGCACCAAACAGAGTTAGGATACAGGCACAGTTTCTCCCATGCTGGCACCTTTCCGGGGCGAGCAGGAGTCCCGAGGGATGAGATGGATCCCAAGCTCAGCAGCAGGGGTTGGAGCTGTAGGAACCGTCCCGGCAGGCAGCAGAAACGGCGTGGAGAAAGCCAGAGCAAAACCGAAGCAGCCGTGGGTGCAGGCGATGGGGGAACAGCTCCCGGCAGGGCAGGGACAGAGAGCAGGCTCTGAATTCCCGGGGGAGCCACGAAAGTCACTGCGAGCTCAGCTCCAGGTGAGGTCTGGGGAGATCTCCCCGCAGTCACAGACTGAACCTCTCAGTTCTTTCCCAGCCCCCAGGAGAGAGCTGCAGTCGGTGCCACCCTCTCCTTCACAGTTCCCTCCTTTGTCTCTTCCAAGTACTTTAAAATGCCCACAAGCACCCATCAATTGGCTTCCCAGCAACATTTTGGGGAAAAATTCTATAAGAAAGCAACTCAACCCCCAACAAATGCTTTTCCTGTGGCCATATGCTGTGGGAGGGGTGTTGTTACCAGATGAGGAGACAGGGAGATTAAGGCTCTGGAAAATGCTGGTCTCCCAACCCTCACTCCTCATTACTACTGCCTGTGCTTTGTGGGTGCTCCTCTGCTCTCTAAGAAGTGGCTAAACTAATATAGGATCCATTGCTTCCAGCTTATAGGCAAAAAAATTTAACTAAATTAAAAGTAAAATTCTAAGCCTTTCTTTTGGTTACATAGTTTTACTTTAAACAAGCAACTTTCCCTTGTTTTAAAGCAAGAGCAACTACAAGAGCAATCTCTCATCTATCCCTGTGAGGGCAAGGAATTCCATAAAGAAATAGATCTCAGTGGGTTTGTGGTCCAAAGGAATGGACCAATATGTGTGCAAAATTCAGCTATTAATAGCAAAACACTGCTATCTTCTATTCTCTTAAGATCTTGTTTAGTTTGGCAAAGTATAAACAAAACAAAAAGAAATTATGGGAAGGAAATGCAGCAAGACTGGGTTGGATAGAATAAATGGTTTTGATGAGAGATGTTATTACTCTGGAAATGAGAAGATAAGAGACCTGGAGCTGAATATTTGATATTCAGAATTCTTGATAGTAGGTTGCCAACAGAATTTCAAGTGAGTAATTGGACAGGAGTAATTGGACAGGTGTCACAGAGTGACTGAGGCAGTATGTCAAGAGCTGTTACAGTATTGAGGCCTTTGCCAGCTGTCAGGAAAAGGCCATGCTGTTCCCACCTTTTCTAGGATGTTCTGTTATAGTCTTTTCTGTGTCATAAGGAGATTGTGCACTTCATTATATCTGGCACAACTTCAGGGTTTTTTGGTTGTGTTTTTGTTTGGGTTTTTTTTTTGGTTTTTTTGTATAATCATGCTATCTTAATTTGGCAGCTAAGTTTACATACTGGTCCTAAAATTTCAGTTTTCAGCCCTTATTTTGCCATGGTGCACTTGTACAAAGCAGCAGCCACAGTGGCAGCCTTTGGCACAGTCTGTCCCTGCCAGGCCCAGAGCAGCTGGTGAGAGGGAATGCAGTGACTGCTGCTCTGTGGGAACCAGGGCTTGTCTCTGCCTGCCCTGGAGGCTCAGGGACCCGGGCAGGGGGCTCAGAGACCTTGGCACAGAGCCCAAAACACCTGTGGTTTGGATTTTAGCCCATGGGAACCATTGCCAACCTTCAAAGAAGAATTACAGGTCACAAGAGTTTAAATAGAGCAATAATAAGTTTGTCACAGGGCGTAAAAGTAGATTTTGGGTTTTAGTACAGGGGGTGGGTGAGGCCAAGATGGAGGAACCTCGTGGCTTTTTGGGTTTCTTCCTTCTTCTTCACCTTCTCCATTTCTGCTGTGATGGTGGCACGGGTGATTGGTTTAGAGCAGAGACCAACTGTGTAACACAGGGGATAGGGATTGGAAAGTAATTGTAAATAATGTAAATGTAGTTTCTAGTATAAAAGATAAACCCTGCCTCTCAGGGAGGAGAAGGCCTTTGACTGTCCTGCTGGAAGGAGCTCAGCAGGTCAGAGAGAGAATGTTTTAGATAAGATTAAATAAACCACCTTGTGAACGAGACCTGAAGAGTTTCAGCTTCTTCTTTCATCTTGGGCTGGGGAAAAAGGACTTTATTAAATCGGGGGAATTTCTGCAAAAGCAGCAGAAACACACTGCTCCTCATCTATTCCTGTTTCACTCAGCTCTGAGTGTCTTTTCTTTTGGGTACTATCACTTTTGCCATCATTCATTCCCACAGCAGTGTGGAGGGTGGAAGGTGACAGCACACACAGCACTGCTGCAAGAGGGCTCCGCTGTGGAGCAATGCAGTTGGCTGCCTTGGCTTCTCCTCTTTTCATGGTTGGGAAGAAAACATCTGAGATTAGTAAGCAACAGAACCTCAGTTCTCATTTGAGAAAAGAAATGGAGTGATTCATTCTGAAGCCATCCCCTCCAAAGAGGAAGATTTGAATTATTAACAGCGTATCTAAACTTGATGAGTGCTGACACCTTCATCTCTTATTTTTACTGCCATGGATTTTCTTCACATGCAGTGAGAGAATTTACACTACAGGAACTGTTAATGGTTTCATGCTTCCTACCCATTTTTAGCTGCCTAATTTATGGAAAGCCATTACTAGGTGAGTCACTACTTTCACAGGATTAGTGTGGCTGAGATAGAGCTTTGGGTGTTCCTTTCATTTCCATATTTGTTTGAAAGGAACATCAGACTCACATTAAAACTATTATTGTTTGGTGTAACAGGGGAGTTCAGATTCCCTGCTGTCCTCGATTGTCACCCTGATTTTCCAAGTTTTCTGAGGCACTTTCTAACTTGTTGTATTTCACTGTGCTAATTTTTTCTCACACGCACGGGTGTCTTTATCAAAAGTCTGTTTTGATAAGATGAGGTTGTTTTCATACTTTCTCTTGGTGTGGAAAACAACTGATGGGCAGTTGTCTTGACCAACGGGATGGGAGAGGTGTCAGCCTTCTTCTCCAATCCCTGGACTGTCTGGAAATACTGTAAATATGGAGTCAGATGCTTTAATAAATAGTTTTTCAGCCTTCTCAAAAGATGGTGTCTGTGTGTGTCCTTGTGTGTCCCACAGGGACACTCGATCATGTACAGGTACTGAGGACATGATGCTCCCTGTCCCTACAAGAAAAGAACCAAATCAAACAAGAGACACTTCCCTGCATTCTGGATACCCTGAGTCAGGGTGGCTCATTGTTCTGAGCTTGTGCCTATTTGGGTGGAAATTAAGTAATTCCAAAGGTTACAAACGAAGCAATACTGGGAATCTCACTGTAAATCTCACTATAAAGAACTAACTGCAGAAGCACATTTACTCTCTGGTTGATCTTGTTGAGAAGTAGACATTCACAAGTTAAAAAATGTAACATGCAAGCCTGAGGGTGAGGATTTTCCCCTCACAATAAATGAACTGTGGGTTGAAATACATTTGGGCTGTCAGTATTGTGAATGAAACAGGAGAAAATGCAGTGTGTGAAATACTCAAGCACCGAATAAGGGGCAGATTTCATAGCCAATAATCTTTCTAATAAATAACTCAGAAATATTTGTTCAGTTTAGACAACAAACTCAAGCAGGCAGTAATAAATAAGATTTAAAGGAAATCCCTCATTGATTTTTTTAAGCTGATTTGCTTCTCTGTAGACCTCTAAACTTGTCACACAAGGCATGTGTTACTTATCTTTCACCCAGTTCCAAGCTCTTAAAGAAATTACAAAGCTCTTCATAACATAGCTTGAAGATTGGTATTTTTACTGGATAAATCCTGAGGCAGATCTTCAGCTGCTACAAGGAGAAGTGACTCTGAAGCCCCAACTTTTCTTTCTTAATAATTAAAATTCTCTTGTGTATGAGCTTCTCACTTCTTTTTTCCCCAGGGATTTTGGAATGCTTAAAACATTTTAAAAACCAAAGGGAACAAGAACAACAGTGACTGAAGGACATAAGGCTGGGAGATAATAAGTGGTCAGTGGCTCGTTAATGCTAAATTACAGAAACTAAACATCCTTCATGTTAATCAGTTGGTGTCTGTACATGTTTTCATGTGTACCCCCAAGTGTGTGATTTTGAAAGGGTTACTAGAAAATTAATTCAAAATTATACCCTTAAAACCAATCATCAAACTGGTCACAAGAGCATGTACTTGCCTACACATTAACCAAGAAACATTCTTTGGCTACTCTTTTACTCTGTGAGCCTGTGGTGGAAATGGAAGTCCATTGGCATTGACTTCTATAAAAAAATTCAAAGTACTTGGAGTATTTAGAAATGAATTGTGCTTTTCCAGTAGGATTTGTCTTAATGGAAATGTGTTTGGACTATATATTTAGTGGCCATACATCTGGATTTTCAGGCAAGCATTTTTAATTTTCTTCTGAACCAAAATCAATACAAACATTTGTGATGGATTCTTTTATTTGTACTTTCAAAATACCCCACATTTTTCATGTTGTTGTTTAATTCAGGGAAGCTGAGTGACAATGCAGAAGAAAAGCAAAGCAACAACATTCTCTGGAAGCTGAATGATTGCGTGCTCATGTCTTGTTCCACCTCTACATAAAATGAACAGTGTGTCCTCCCCTGGAGAGCCACTGAGGTGTAAAACTGAGTAACAAAAGCAGCAGACGCTAAAAAGAGATGTGTGCATTTAAAACCATTTATTTTTAATGTACTGGCAGTGGCCAGCCTTTCCAAGGAAATACAGTTTGTGTGATTGCCTTTTTACCATCCTGCTAAACTTGATGGAGTGGTAATGACCTCGCAGATACAAATTCCTAAAAGCAGTGGAAAATCAGAGGCCAAGGGCAGGAGAGGCCCCGGTTTGTGCTCCCAGCTGAGGAGCAGGAGCAGCTCAGGAGCCTTTCCTTGCTGAGTGCAGGTGAGCTGGGACCTCAGCAGCGGTGCTGCTGCTCCTGGAGGGGCAGGGCTGGAGCAGAGCTGGTGCACGGGGCAGGAACTGGGAGAATTGCAAGTTAGCAAGTCTTGCAGGAGGGTAACAGGTGAGCTGGAGGTGTTTTGGTGGCTGGGGAGGGAATGGCAATTTTAGATATGAAGCCAGGCTTTATTGGTTTAGTTCCTCGTGGAACAGTTCATAATATAGCCTGTAAAGGTTGCTTTTTGCTGACAATTATAACATCATAAAGCAAGGAATAAATGGAGTAATTCTGAACAGTGCTGATGTTTTAGACCAGTAGAAGGGATAAGGCTCAGTATCAATAACAACTCCTAGAGGACTCTAACCACAAAACAAAAAGGCAGAAATTGATACAAAGTGAAAAAGTATGATAATATATCATGAGAATTTGTTCTATAAATAAATAAATAAACCAGTGGACTGAGTATCTGTCCTGCTTTGATGCGTTTCATTTCCAAGCAAACTAACACACAAGTGATAGTCAAATGGAAATATCCTTTCCTTTTGGACACTGCCTGTTGTCTCCAGTTGCACCAGAGGATTTCTGTGGTAGAATGGAGCTGCACCCCTTTGCTGAAAGCCCCTTGGGCATTGCCTGATACACTTTGGAGTTGTGACAGTAATATTTTACTATAATTGCTTTCTTAAGGAGATGACAGGGTGCTGAAGTTGCTGTCACTTTTTCTGTGTGAGTTAAACCAAAGATGTGTGATTCAGACCCGCTTGCTGACAGAGTGCTCTGAATTTACATGATCAGAAAGTTCTTCAGATTAAAAGCAATTCATCAAGGCATTTCTCTCCAGGAAAGCATCTGTGTCAGATTAGCCCCTGTTCCTCTGGGATGGTAGGACAGTAATCTGACTGAGCTCAAGCAAAATCTCTGAGCTACCTGCACAGACCATCAAGTGGGGAGTTACGTGTCTGTAATTAATCCCACATGCAAAACTCTGCACGTTCAAGATTGAAGGCTGAGTTAAAGTTCTTTCAAAGCAAAACAAACAACCAGAAAAACAGCAACAACAAAAAAACCCCACAAACAACAAACCTAACACCCAAAACAGCAACGAGAAGCCCCAGTAAAAAGTGGTATGACAAACTTCTGAAAAACAGACTTTTTCAGAAAACCAAGCCCTTCAAATCTATTGAATCTCATGAAACGTTAGTAAAAATCTTAATAAAAAAATGTTTAGCAAAAGGTGTTGGAAGGTTTTTTATCATTCTGGTACTGTGCAGGAAGGCTGTATATGGAAGTAAGCTGTAGGTTCTCTGGAAATTTGCCATAAACAGTGGTTATGGGGTGTCAAAATATCAATAACCACTTCCAAACTGTTCTTTTATGCTACTTTGAAGCTCCTGGAAGGATTGTTATTAATCCACGTAGGCACAGGGGTGTGTTACATGTGATGGCTACTGAGGGATGCATGTGAGTGCAACAAAATTCTTGCACCTAGTGAGATGTTAATTTTGAAGAATTAAGAATTTTAGAAAAGTTAAGATTACAGTTAAAATAGATACTATATTAGCTAAAAAAAAAAAAAAGTGACAAACAAGCTTTACCGAACGAAAGCCAAATCTCAAATAAAATATCCAAGATCCAGTAACTCATTGCTTGTCAATTTTATGGACAATAGCCAAATTTCCCATGGCAGGAAACAGATTGAACACAGGAAACTGCAAATTCTACCAAGGATTTGTTTGTCACAAATACCCAGAAAAGGTAAAAAGGTCAGAGCGAGGAAGACTTAGTTTACTTCATCATTTTAATTGATTCCTCATAAAAAGACCCCAACTCATTTCAGGAAACAAACCACACATGCTTAATTGCCTCCTTGCCAATTAGCACATGAAGGGGAAATGACAAGGGTATGGATATGCATTTGTATTTTGTCTATTCAACATTTTTGTCCATAAAAGCTTTGTAATCACCTGTGAAACTTTGCAGTGTGCATTAGGGAGAGATCCCAGCCACTGCCCAGCCACAATAAACATCCACTGTGTAACTGCAAACTGTTAGAGAGTCTGTGTGTGTTAATAGATGGACACTGATATTAGAGCAATGCTCATATTTCTGTAATTCACCAGTAAGAACTAGCATTTTTTTTTAAAAAGCTGTGATCCTATGCAATCACTTAGATATTCTAATATTTGTGAGGTCCTGATTCCTCGGGAAACTGATGGGAGGGAATCTGGGAATTTGGTATAACATTATCCAGGGAAGGCAGAGAATGTAAGAGAGGAGTAAAAAACTGGAGAGTTGCTCCATTGATAAAAAAAGTTGGATCAAATTTTTTCATCATGTTTGCTCCCCTCTGTGACCACAAAGAAAACAGAATTTGCTTTAACCCTGCTTGGCTGGATGATGCTGGTGAGACTGTGGGAATTATTGGCTCATTACTGGAAACTGGATGCTGTTCTTTCCACTCCTAAAGGATTTGAGAATCTGTCAGTGTTTACTGACTAAACAAACAGTACATGAGCAAAATAAAACCTTTTAAATCAGCAACAATCCAGAAGGAGAGATTGCTAACAAAATCGTAATTTTTTTCTGCGAGTTACAGATTACATTTCATTTACTTGAATAACCTGGATGTAGCAATGTGGAGAGATTAGCATAATCACCAAATATATACCTCATCTGAATTGAATTTAGCACGTATTGATAAAAATCAAATGAATTCAGCTAGAAACTGATTTTTTTTTGTTGTTTTTTCAAATGAACTGCAGCTTGGAACACAGACATTTAATGGCCAAAATGCCATTAAATCCTGATTTATTCTGTTGTGTAGATTATTTCACAGTTGAGCTTTTTAAGCCACTACAAGTCTTTTGAATTACAGCAGACACTAGTGTGTTGATGTTCGAGTTTTTTAAAATTGAAATTTAAGCCTTCATTTAACCATTTAAATTGACAACCCACCAATCCTGAATCATTATTGTTTTGTTTGCTGGACTGGAGAATAATCTAATGTCTAACCTGTCCCTGAGCGCTGATCTTTACTGGTTTTGAGATACACATGCACTTACATTCATGCTTACATATTTGTGCAATTACTTCAGGTTCTTAAATAGCATAACAAACTCTTGTGCTAGTGATAGTAACTTCCATGATTTTGAAGTGAATCAATACTTCACAGTTAAATAATAAAATTTTCAATTCAGACTTGCCTATAAGGAGTCTGATAATCTATTTTTTGTTTAATTGTTTGCAAGTAATCTCTGAGAACTTCTATTCAGTGGATTACTCAAAAGTTGTTGAGTTTTTTTTACTTAAAATCTCATGGTAAAAATAGAAATATGGTCTGTTCATTTCAGCTGGACTAGTTCTGGTATTTTCTCCTCAATTTGAATGCTGGAATTTGACTTCAAAATCTATTTTCCCAATAACACTGTAGTTTATCTTTCTGATAACACTTGTCTAAATTAAATAATTTAAATATTCACAGGCAGAAGGTCACACACTACAAATTTCAAGACTTTTATGAGTATATTATTGAATTATTTTTAACAAGTTAGTTCTAATTACGACTAGGGAATTGAATCAACCCAGTTATAAAGAGAAGAGGCACAGAACAGGTTAAAATGTACTTTGCTAACAATTTTAGAGGCACTTCTCCAGAATAGCTGTGGTTTCTACCAAGGTACAACTTCATCCATAGAGGATTATAGCAAGGAAATTCTAGCAAGGAAAATCACATCTATTCATTTCTGTATTGGATTCCTCTATGGATAATCAGCCACTCTGGGGCTTCATGGAAAAAATAACGAGCTTGATTTTAAGGTTTTCCTGCAGGCAACAAGATTTCCTCATATTCACAAGTCACGATTCTTTCTTTTCAGGATGCTGTGGTCTCTCAGCTGGTTAATGATGTTATAAATGAGAAGCTTGACTAGGCCAATATTCAAGCAGCAATCAGTTTATTAATTAATATGGTAAAATATGAGCAAACAGTGCTGGGTACAGTGGGGGAGTTTTCCCTCCAGCTGCACACCCATAGTTGAGGCTTACAGGTATTTATAGGGGTACTCAGGAGCTTTCTCAGCAGTTTCTATTCCCAATTTTTACATCACAATGGTGATTTAGTCTTCTCAGGATGTACATCCCAAAAGGAGTATCCCAGCTGGTGGGGTCCAGCTTTCAGATGTGGGATCAGTTTTTAATTTCAGGGACTATTAATCTTATGATAGTGATGTCCAGCTTCCCTTGGTTGAAACTCTCAATCATTGAGTTGATGTCCATCTTCCTTTCTCAAGCTGCTTTCCAAGGTTTGGAGTAGGGCTTAGAGATAAGCAGGCTCCTTTTTTTATACATTCTAAAGCTATAGTTTCAAAAATCCTTACTGCAAGCAATATTCTAAAATAATACTTCAAAATATTATTATTGCAAATATCTTTAAGGTTTACCTACAAGCAGAAAGTTCTTGTAAAAAGCAACATCTTAAAACTAATTCAAATGCTCCTAAATCATCTTAAGACTTATAAAAGTTAATTGTGAACAAAGGATAGATTCAAAGGCCTTCTTCCATGCTTTATTTTCATCAGTTATTTATTAGAATTTGTCTTTATAACTGTCCCATGGTCGGGCTCCACACATATCACAATCACAAGCACACACTTTGCCTGCATTTACCTGACACCAAACACAGCTTTGTATTTCACACTGATTGCAGGGCCTGGGCTGCAGCTGCATTTTGGGCACCCTCAGGGGGGACCCCAGCCCTAAGAACTGCAAAGCATCCTGGCAAGGATTGGTGTCTCTGGTTCCTCAGGAACTTGGATGAGTTAAAAATGCTCAGCGAGCCTCAGAATGTCCAATACAAACACTGCTGGGACAGACAAACCTGGATCATGTCTGAGGCACCATTCAGTTATCCCTGGAGAGAAGGGAGTGCTTCAGATGACTTCTCAAGTCCTTTTTCATGTAAGTTTTCTAATTTCCATTGTTGTCTTAGGGGAAAAAAAAAAGGCAATTAAAACCTCACTCAGAAGGAAATTTTCTGCCAGAAACACTCCCAGTTATGTCAAAATCAGTTGCTTACATTGGGAACTGACTGACCTTGCGTGGTTGGTTCCCAAAATTTTTACTATCAGTCCAAAGCCTAATGATTTCCTATTGCCATCTAAATCAAATCTACTTTAACTATTGTTTAATTAACTTTAAAGTGCCCTGTTGGTATGAAATGCTTCCTGCCATGCATCAACTGTGCCTCTAGCATGGAGCATCTGGGCTGGTACCATCTGTGACAGTCTGAGGTGCAGCTTACAGCTGCATCCTTTTAAAACACTCATTTGTGAAGTTTTGCTGCATTCAGTTGTGGTGTGGAAGAAGGGATTTCAGGCGACCTTGCTTGCCTCTGTAAGCTGTACTAATTACCAAAGAGGAACATGCTCTTAATGGGTTACAGCTGTGACTAATGAAGATAGGGACAGTAAAAGGGGTGGGCTGGCTGGTCAGTAGAGCTTTTTGATAAAGAGGAGTCTTTTGAGGAAGAAGATCCTGAGGAAGAAGTAAACAAGGAGGAGAGTTGCTGCTGTAAAAGCTCTGCTGGGAGGTCAGTCTGGGTCTGATGGGGTTGGAGCTGCTGCTGGGGCCTGCAGCCACAGCTGGGCTGGTGAAAGCTGTGTTCAGAGTCTGCACACTGATATTTGCAGTCATGGTCCAGCAGGAAATACCCAGCAGTCAGAGTCTGCAGCTGGACCCTGCAGGAGGAGCTTGCTGTAGTCAGAGTCAGGATGGCCAAGCTGTAAAGAAGAATAAACAGGGACCCTTTTCACATTGTTAAATGTCTGTGTCTTGGCTTGTTTTTACCCCTAAAGAGAGGTCTGCTGCAGCATTCAGTGACAGTGTTGGCTGGCTGGAAGCACTGTGCATTGCCAGGTGAGTGATCTCCATCCTGCTCTCACAATATCAGCCACCAGGGAGTGACTCATGCTCTGCAACCCTCCTGTTGCTTAGGAGCTGTTTGTAATTCAAGAGAGTTGGGAAAGTCATGGTGAGGGAAGAGGAACAGGGCTGGGAGGCAGAGTGCTGCTGGCTGCCTGCAAGTGGTGCCTTAAGATTTTAGCATTTACAATTTCCAAATCCTATACTTCATTAGTGTATAATTCCAAACTCCATGTTAGTTACTGTCTTCACATTTTGGTCAGGCAAAACAATTCCCCTAGGCCTGAAGTCCAAGGACATCTCACTCTCTCACACCTGAAAATATAAACAAAACTGAATTGGGGGAAGGCAAACTGGGGGTAAACGACTTCATTATCTGGAACTATAATTAGAGGATTAACCCCTGATATGTTACTGGACCAAACTTACAGGTGTCTGAAAAACTCACGACCATTTTCCACCTTGGATGTAGCCTCTGTGAGGCCCTGACTGCCCAAGGTGTATCTATGAAAGGCCTTAAATAAATACTCAACTTATTCTTTTAATCTTGTCTGGCCTCTGTTCTAGGGAGCTGCTCAAAGGCATCACACGGAACTTGTGAATGAGGGCATTATTTAACCATCTCTCTGGGGAGAAATGTGCCTGTTTCCTCACACATCTGAGAGCTATGAATTTCCACGTTCTGCCTCTCTCTATTGTCCATGGTATCTAGAAAAGTTAGTTGTGTGTGGGCCCTTATTTTGTGCATTTATTTACTTATCTCCACTTTCCCTTTTAAAACATCTCTTGGTTACTGAGGGAACTGGCTCCAGCCCTGCACATTCCTTCCTGGCTTTCCTTCCATCAGGTGTGCCAGCTGATGCCTTGGAGTGCCTACCTAGAACAGAGGCTAAGTAAATAAATAAATAAAGTGGGTATTTATTAAAGGCCTTCAGTGGGTGCACCTTGGGCAGTCAGGAGCCTCAGAGGCTACACCCAAGATGGAAAATGGTCACGAGTTTTTCAGACAATTATAAGTTTGGTCCAGTTACATACCAGGGGTTAATCCTTCAATTACACTTGAGGTAATGACGTCATATTCCCTCAGTTTTCTCCCCCATAACTGGATTTTGTTTACACATTTTGGGGCCTGAGACTGTAGGATGTCCTTGAGTTCCAGACCCAGAGGAATTGTTTTGTCTGACCAAAGTGTGAAGACAGTAGTCAACATTCTATATAAAGTTTAGAACTGTGCAATAATGCAGCACAGGATTAGAAAAACATAAAGGCTAAAATCTTAAGGCATCACATCCCCAGGGCTCCCAGTAGCTCTGGTGGAACTGGGAGTCTGGAGTCCACAGCACTGCCCCAGGATGATTCCACTGCACAAGGTTACAGAAGCCAAAAAGGAATAGTAATAAAAAAGCAATAACTCTATCAGTGCATTGAATCTTGCTGTAGGTAGGCTGAATTTGTTGTGGATATAGTTGAGATATGATATTTAGTTGAGATAGCAGTAGAAAATTATTTATTTTTATGGAAATAAAGTGCATGAATAACGTTGACTTTTAAAGTATGTATCTGTATCAGAGTTGTGGTAGCAGGAGGGAATGTTTGCCCTTCAAGGGATGGAACAGATGGAAGGACTGAGAGAGCTTGAGGAGCAGCTTTGAGGGTAGGGAATGCTTCAGTCATCTGACTTCTCTTTTATTTATATAGACAGGGGTTTATGGTTGATTATAAATGTGTTTTTTCCCAAGTATGACTGTCACTATTTCTTCTTGTCACTTGAATAACATATGGACAATTCCATTTTTTATTAAGCATATTTTATTTAAAGCATAAATTTAAACTCAAATGTTCCTTCTCAATGCCAAGGACCTTTTATTTCCAAATAAGGACATGAGAAACAAGTGGTTACTTTTGAAATATTGTAAAAGCAATTAACTTCCAAGTTTCAGATGAATGGAAGGCAAACTAGAAATACTCCTTCAGCAGACAGGGAGAAAACACTTTCCTCTTACCCAGAGAAACCCAAGGACTGCTTGTAATGTTGGAACTCACTGGAGATGTTCAGGCATTTTCACAACTAGCAAGAGGCAGTGTCTTGACTGTAACAGAACTGAAAGATACAACCAGGGTAAACTGGCCTTTACTGAATTAGTAGACGTTTATAGATATATTTGGGGAAGAAAAGCAAAATTGATGTTCAATTTTGGACTGTAGCATTTTGCAAATGTGCAGGTGTTCACAGCATTGAGCCACAAAGTATGGCTGTGAGCTTCAGAAATCACACCAGGGTTCTGGAAATGTGATTTAAACACAGGTCTCTGTGTAAAGAAAAGATGATTGTTAAATAATCAGTGTGAAGGGGATTTGAGGGAGGGACAGATGGTAAAATAAAGGTGAGGGCTTATCCCAAGGAGGAACCACAGGGCTCTTCAGGATCCCATGGGGATGAGGAGTTCAGGAGAGTGGCTGGAACATTATATACAAATCTTGCCTTACACTTTTGAAGTTTCAATATAGTTCATAATTTTCTGTTGGGAGGTATTTAATTGATTTAGATTAGTTTACCACGCAATTTGTTTGGCCAAATAATCTCAAAACTCCTTTTTAAAAGGTCTTTAAAGCTCTGGCTTTCTGTTATTAAAAATATTCCGTGCTTTTGGAGGGGGTTTTTTTGGGTTTTTTTTTATTCAGTTGAATTGATATGAGAAGTTTCCCTTTATTGCTTTAACGTATTTGATGGGTTAAATGAATCCAGTTCTAGGAACTGATGGATGCTGAAACTTGGAAGAAGAGACCTTGTGTACTTATCATGGCACTGTGGGAAGGTGGAGCCTGTGTGATAAATGTAAATGATGGCTGTGCTTCATGGAAGCTCTTCAGGAGCTGAATGTGGCATTTGGGGAGAAATAAGGGTGAAAGTTTGGCTCTCTGTACAGATCCCTTTGCTCTTCTCTGACACTTGCACAAACTGCTATTTAAGGTGTGATAAAATATTCACTGCAATTTTCTTGGCCCTGTAGTTTAAGATTTAAACTTAGCAAGCCTCCTGATAATTAAGCTTTAATCTAAGTAGAGGTGGTAATTACCCTATGAAATTCAGCTGTGATGAAACTGCCACTGAATAGCAGGGGCAAATATATAGACAGGCTGCAAAAACTCCTCACTGCTGATGGAAATATGACTTACTTTTAACTGTTTTATTGTTCCTGGGACTTTAAAAACAAACAAAAAACAAGAGTTGATTTACTTCTAAAATGCATCAGCAATGCTGGGAAGTGATGTATAGGAAAATGGGAAGCCTTGAAGTCTCCTAGGTTTTGAGCCTCTTAAAAGGCAGGCTGAAAAAACATCCTTCATTCTTAAGTACATAATACTTAAAATCAAGGAAAGCTCATCAATCTTACCACTCCTTCGAGAGCCTCCCTTTCTTCTGTATGTCAGAGTCATCTTTTGACTGACTCCAGGCAGCAGCAGCAGCACAGGAGTCAGTGAGGTGGGGATGACTGAGTCCAACCCCACCCTGCTCCTTCCCTCCCATCCCTGCCCTGCTGCTGCCTGTTTGCTCCTCAAGGTGAATCCCATGGAGCTGGGATCCCACCCAAAGGTGATAAACAGGGAATGCTCCTGCTCCTCTGCACGAGAGGCACAGGTGATGTGCAGCTGTTATAAATGAGAAGCTTGACCAGGTCAATATTCAAGCAGCAATCAATTTATTAATTAATATGGTAAAATATGAGCAAACAGCGCTGGGTACAGTGGGGGAGTTTTCCCTCCA
>VZTB01010489.1:191892-205224 GCA_013397245.1 Thryothorus ludovicianus
CCTTGGTCAAAACTATTAATCATTGAGTTGATGTCCATCTTCCTTTCTCAAGCTGCTTTCCAGTTTTGGGGTGGGACTTGGAGATAAGCATGCTCTCTTTTATACATTCTAAATCTGTAGTTTCAAAAATCCTTACTGCAAGCAATATTCTAAAATTATACTTCAAAATATTATTATTGCAAAAATCTTTAAGGTTTACCTACAAGCAGAAAGTTCTTGTTAAAAATCATCATTCTAAAACTTAAATTCAAATGCTCCTAAATCAACTTCAGACTTATAGAAGTTAATTGTGAACAAAGGATAGATTCAAAGGCCTTCTTCCATGCTTTATTTTCCGCAGTTATTTATTAGAATTCATCTTTATAACTGTCCCATGGTCGGGCTCCACACATATCACAATCACAAATGCACACGTTGCCTGTATTTACCTGACACCAAACACAAATTTGTATTTCACACATCAGCACATCTTCAGAAATGGGAATTTTGCTTGGAGCTGGCCATTTCCAGTGAGCTGTATCCTTAGGGATTGCTCTGGAGCTTCTCTTCCAGGTTTGTGGAAGAATCTGGAATGTCTGGCAGGCTGGGGAGTTTAACCTCACTGGGCTTCCTCCAATCCACTCTAGCTTTAGAGTCCCGAATTTTTGAAACGTTTCTCTAGCAACGTGTTTATTTTTACCTTTGCCCTATAGTTTGTTATCAAGGCAGATTGCATTTCTTAGCTTCCAATAAGAAATGGCAGCAATGACAGTGACTCATTTATTGTTTTATCCTTGCGTTGTTTCAGATGTATCTTACCAAGGCACTGAGTAAAGCTTTGTTCTCTTAGACTTCCTCTCTCTCAGCTGCACTTTGGTGATTTAAGCTTTAGTCCAGTGTTGAGTGCTTGCAGTATTTTCTTTCCCTAATTTCACATCAGTAACTTGGGGCAAGAAAAATAAAGGCTTTGTGTTATCCAGGGTTTGACTTCTCTGCTGAATCTCTTTGTTTTGGTTTGTTGGGGCTTTGTCACTGTAGCTCAGGGGCAGCTGTGTCTTCTTATGCTCAGTAAAAGCACTTTCCTATTTATAAACAAAAATTCCTTTAATAAAGTTTTCTAGAGAGAGAAGCACACCTCTCCCTGTGGTGGCCAGTCTTTGTGCTGTTTTTCCAGGTGTATAACCTCAGTGTGCAGGTCAGAATTGAAGGAACTGAAATACCAAAGGTTGCAAAACCAAGAGCTCTCAGGGATTTCAGGACCGCTTCAGCTCGAATGAACCACATTAACACAAGAACTGATGGGGCTAATGGAGCATAAGGAGCTTTTGTAAAAGAAAATTCTGGTAATTTTTTGTAACTGTGTTCATTTACATACACTAGATTTCATCTATATTGAACTGGCTTGAAATAGTAACCATTTTGAGAGAAAATTAGATCACAGACCTGATCTTTGTGTCAATTTATTGCCTTTAGCCCACATTATAACTCAGATAACTCAAGGTTAACAAAACGAAAAGCATAAAAGAAATTAAAAAGGGAAGAAAAGGAAGTTTGTGTTCTTTCAGCTAGTGAAGAGAAATTATTACAAGAGCCTGAAATCTGCTAATTCTGAAATCTTATAAGAATTAATAGAAGGTATAATCAATACTACCTAGATATAACACTTCCTTCTGAAAACTGACTTTAGTGCAACACAGTGTTTTGGTATTTTTCTGTGCAGATGTTGCACTGAAGATAGATTTTAGTTATTAACTACTATGAACATATCGCATAAATAATTTTCCATATGTTTTACTGAACTGATTTCTATCTGAAAGCATCCTGATGCAAATTAAGCCAATTAATAATTTAAACAAGAAAAATATAGAAAACAAAAAATTACACTGTCTCATTTTACAATATAACATTAATATCTTTATAAATATTAAGAGAAAGTGATTTATTGCTTACACCTGTATTTGCTTTCATTTGCTAATGAAAGTAAATTTCATTTAGCATAAAGATTACAATTAGTCTCATATCAGCAAATGAGAATTTGACTGAAGTCACAGATTAGTCTGTGGAAATTACCTCAGGAGGAGATTTACTTTAGAGTGGTTTGGTTTTTTCCCAGTGCTCTGCATGTAAGTATATAAATCTGCAGATGTGAAGATGAGACTGGTTGAGTGGGATTTAAGGGCACGGCTTAGAGTTCCCCTTCAGTAACCTGCATTAATTCTGAACAGTGTGGGCAGAGACTGAGAGCTGCTTCAGTAAATTGTCCAGAATTGTGGGAACCAGGGTTCATCTCTGGCTGCCCTGGAGGCTCAGGGACCCGGGCAGGGGGCTCAGAGACCTTGGCACAGAGCCCAAAACACCTGTGGTTTGGATTTTAGCCCATGGGAACCATTGCCAACCTTCAAAGAAGAATTACAGGTCACAAGAGTTTAAATAGAGCAATAATAAGTTTGTCACAGGGTGTAAAAGTAGATTTTGGGTTTTAGTACAGGGGGGTGGGTGATGCCAAGATGGAGGAACCTCGTGGCTTTTTGGGTTTCTTCCTTCTTCTTCACCTTCTCCATTTCTGCTGTGATGGTGGCACGGGTGATTGGTTTAGAGTAGAGACCAACTGTGTAACACAGGGGATAGGGATTGGAAAGTGATTGTAAATAATGTAAATGTAGTTTTTAGTATAAAAGATAAACACCACCTCAAGGGGGGGGAGTTTGCCTTCTGCTGTCCTGCCAGACTGACCTCGGCAGGTCAGAGAGAGAATGTTATAGATAAGGAAAAATAAACAGCCTTGGAAGCAAGACCTGAAGAGTTTCAGCTTCTTCTTTGACTGCGGCTGGGGGAAAAAGGACTTTATGAGCTTGGGAAAATCCCTGCAAAAGCAGCAAACCTGACACAGAATTGGAAGTGTTTCTAAATGAAACATGAATATGACATTATAGATGTAATAAATGAGGATGTGATGAATAAAAATTTTTTGCTATCCTTGGTAGGAAAGGACACACAAGAACCTCACAGTCATAACACAGATAGTAAATAGTGTTTATGAAAAAAATTTCAAGATGCAGGTATGTAAATCCAAGGGCTTAAAATGATGAAAGAATGTTCTTTAAATTGTCACTGTAGATCAAATTTTCCTCTAATCCTTGAAGTTAGTAAGCAACTTTCATTTGACTTGAATAGAAGATACTGGAGAAGATAAATCAGTTGGTCATTACTAACTTTACAAATGTTGATCAAATTAAAGATGATGTCTTAGGGTTCTTCTCCTTTTCCTCTGTGCACATATTTAACCCACCAGATGGTTAATGCAGTCATAATAAACTAGTGGGAATATTTAATTAAATGTGTTCCCAGGACATTAAATGCAGAGTATTATCCTTTGGCTGGTGATCAGAGTAAATATTTGGTAATAAGGGTGTAGAACATTGTTGGTAACACATGAAAAGCACATTTGAGAACAGAGCTGTTTTCAAGGCAGAATTTCCTTCAGAAAATGAAGACATCTCAAATGCTAATTCCTTTTATATGTGGGGTTTTGTTCTACCACTGATTCACTATTACTCATTACCCAGTTATTACAAATAGCACGAGGAATCATTTGAAATTGGATAGTCATAGAATGGGATTAGTCTATATCTGTAGCCATTTGCTTGTCAATAGTCACAGTTTTACTGAATACTGAAGGGCTCAGAAAAAAAGCACAATTAAGAGCAACATCTCTGTTTGAGCAGTGATGCTTCCCTTGTAAGTGAAGGAATTCTGCTGCCTCTGTGAGGTCTCAGAGGGCTGAAAACCTCTTTCTGTAGTCTGAAAATCCCTCCAGCTACAGTCTGCAAATGTCCACTAGGCCAGCAGTGCTGTCCCTCTGCCAATCAGCTAATTATGTCCTCAGCCTAACCAGTTTTATGATATCATGTCTTGCTTTACTCCCATTGAGCAGCTTTGTTCTGTTCCCCCGTGGAAGTGAGATTAGTAGAATGAAAACAAGGATAAACCCAGCCTGCTAAAATAGGCTGGTTAATAACTGGAGAGGGAAAGATGAGCTAGAGATCTGAAATATGTACAAAAAAAAGAAAATTACCCTGCTGAGAGCATCTCAGGGGTGGGAGGTCATGGTCTCCAGCTGGGGTTGTCTTTTGGAGAGTTCCCTCACCTGCAGGCAGAGAACATATTTACCTGCTTGGAAGAAGGAGAAGCTGAAGAACACTTAAATTTAGAAGATCCTCTGCACCTCTCCTGACAGAATTAGTGTGTGGTTTTCAAAGAGTAACAGGGCCTGCCATTTGACACTATCCCATTTCACTTTGGGAAAACCAAAAAAATTGGTGGGATGGATAATTAATGTCTCTTTCCTGGGCACAAAGAGAAATATGACTGTTCATCCACAACTGTGGTAGGCCCATGTTGTTGTTAAGTTTGTAAAGTTGAGTCTGGAAGGCTCAGAATCTTAAGGGGTTTAAAGATCAATTTCTTCAAGAGGTGGCACATGAAGAGATGATGAGCACAGAATTTTAGTCTGCTCTGTTTATCAGACTGGGTTTTGTTAGAATCGTGTCAAACCTCACATAGCTTTTTTAGCTAGTCTTGGCTAAGCTGCCCTGGTGCAGAAATAAAATCCCCTAGGGTAGTATCTGATTAACACAAAGCTGGAAACCTGCAAATTCCTCCAGAATGCAGGAGACTTGAAGTGCTGTCAGTAAAAGTCCCTCTCTGCAAACTATCTGCGGAAAAATGGGTTTAGCTGTTACTGCATAGGAATAAACAAAGCAAATCCAAAACTGACAGCAAAGCCCCACGGCTATAGAGCTCCTTTATTTCCTTAGAGATCCTCGTGCCTCAAAGCTTTCCAATCTCAATTCATCTCAATTCACAGGTGAACATTCTCTGCACTAGGGACAATGGAAGGTGGCTTTGTTTTTGCAGTCACTCCTTGGACCAGGATCTCCACTGAAGTGCATTTACACACTAAAGCAGTGTGTAAATTTTCATTTATAGCTATTTTTAATAATTGTTTTTAAGAGTTAAATCTCAAGAGTACAGTGCTATAGAAGCGTTCTGATTTATTTTACAGTTAAACAAAGGAGTATTTGTGGTGTATTTCAAATGTCTCTGAAACCACAGACTGTCAGACTCTACTTCCACAGCAAAGCCGAAATGGGTGGGTGCCTTTTGAATGGGTCCACATGGAAAAAGTGTCTTAAATATGTGTAAGTTACAACAGTATATGGGTACCACACAAATATGATACCTGAGTGGTAAAAAAAAAAAAATGGAAAAGAGGCAGTCTGGTTTTTTATTTTAACAGCAGGGAAAGGATTTGAAGAGAGAGGACTCAGACTGGAGGTCTTCAAAAATTACCTGCTTTGTTTTGATTTTGGTAAAGATCATCAATCAGATCTGCTGCCTTGATTCACATTCACTGCTCCTCCCCTGAGCTCTGCCAGCTGACACCCCTAAAGCTATCTGATGTGATTCTCACTTTCCATGTTCTGTCAGCTTTAGCTGTGTTTCTCACTGTTTAAGTTTGAGGGGTATAAAATAACTCCTGCTGTTAGAAATAGGTTGAGCTTTGACTCGAGTCAGAGGAGGAGAGGAACAGGAGGAGGACAATGAAGAGGCTGAGCTGCTCTGCCACAGACCTGTCCCTTCTCCTCCCTGGACCTGTTTGCAGCCATGTGTGGGGATAACAGCCTTTCCTTAGCTTAGTGCAGTGTTAGGATAAAGGCTTTGAAGGGATTAGGTCCTGTAGCTGGAGGCTTTAAAAAGCACTTTGGATGGTATTGGGGTTTGCTCCAATATCCCCAGGAGGCTGTTCCTGAGCTGGCTGGCCCTTGCTGTTTGCCTGGCTGGCAGCTCTGTGCTGTTTTCACCCCAGTGGTCCCTCAGGCTCGCTGGATGTCACAGCTGAGGGCTTGGAGACAAGGCCAGGCCTGCAGGAGCTCAGGGTCACCTCTGACTGAGAGGTTCCAAGGCCATGGTGAAGGAAAGGAGCCGCTTCTGATGGAGCCTTTGGGCTCAGAGTTTTATTCCTGGCCCAAAGGCCTGTGAATGCAGCAAGAGCTCCAGCAGAACTCCCACAGCATGGCTGCTGGGCCTTGGAACCAGGGCAGAGGGGAGGGAAGGAACACAGGGGACACCAACCAGGGCCGGGGGGAAGTCCTAAGGGCCAGAGGACACTTGGATGGCCCAATGTCTTTGCAGGGCTGGGAAGCATCTTTTGAATTGTGCCAAGCACTCTGTGCCCTTCTGGAATGGCAGGGTTGGCAGGCAGCACTCATCAGGGGTCAGGATGTGGGAAGGAGGAATGATTGACAAAGCTGGCAGGGGCCTGGGGTATCTGAGGCACACTGCAACAAGATGGGTAAAAGAAGATGCTGAAAGCAGCCTTGGAAGTCCTCATGTGAACTGTACCAAGGCACAGTGGTGGTCTGGCATCCTCCTGGTGTTTGCATCGTGCATCTGCCTTCCTCAGCCTGACTAAGTGAAAAAATTCTGCTGTGTAGTTCACACATATGAACAAAAATGAAAGTGTGTGTCAGATGGTTTCCCCAAAATATTAGATATACAATCATCCTTCGTGTTTTTTCAGCCAGTGCTGAAATGCAAAACAGTAACACTGAATATCTCCAATTCTTTTTTGATTAAGAGTTGCAGCTGCCTTTAACTGTCAGATCTAAATAGCAAGTTGCTTCCAAAACATTTCAGCGAGATGAAAAATCTCTTAGTCATGAATTTGGCCTACCAGTTTCAGGCCCAAGTGAAAGATCTGAGGATGTCTGAGTCAGCTGAGACCATTTTGCTGAATCACTCAGAAAGTCCTGGAACATTTCTTCCAAGGTTCTTCCAGCCTGCACTGCTCTCAGGCTGTTGGGCTGCTCATGTGCTGACTGATCCAAATCTGGCTTGTCCTCTGGTGTCACAGAGTTTAAGAGTATTTGCTAGCGATTCATACCCTTTCTCACCAACAATAACAGAATTTTGTTCCTCTTTCAAAATTAATTTGGCTTGTTCTTAGGAATGACAGTTCTCAGTACCAATGGTAATTTTTTTCCTTTTCCTAAAAAAAGTAGGCAAGTCTGATGGCTAGGGGCCTAGTGATGGAGCTTTTATGTGGATTTTTGCATTTTTTTGTAGCTCCCCAAAATCATGCCAGACCATGAGAAATTACACTTTAAAGTTGTGATGCTTCATGTGTTTCAAAAGGAAGCTTCTACAACTTAGTGCTAATATTTTTGCATAAATTTCTTTGAATAACACTTCTGAAAAATTATAAGCTGATATGACATGGTACAGAGGCAATAATAGAGGAATTATGCAAATGCAGGAAGAATTATGTAAAGGTAGGCTGGACTTTAATTCTCAAATTTTTGCTCTATGATATCGCAGAGAATGTCTGTGCTTTCAAGTAATGCAGGCCTTCAGTTCCCTTCTTTACCAGAAAACTTGGGTTAGATTTTAGATAATTAATTGTGTGTGTTAATTATGAGCTTGCTGTGCCTTGGCATAAATATATGTCATCTCTCTTTGGTGGTTGCAGTAATTCCTGCTGGAAGGTCAGGCCAACTGCTAAAAGATCTCTTCTTCCCATCATTTCCTCCCTTGAGCTGGGAGCAGGGAAGCCCAGAAAATGCAGCTGAAACCAAATTAGATGGCAGCAAGAATGCTGGAAGAGAACAACCTTGAAAGTATCTAATGTATGTCAAGTCATTTTAAGGACAGCTCGGGAGGTGCAAAGAAAAGGAGGAGAATTACTAGGCAGAAAAGGTACATGGCAGAGATCCAAACTCTGGAGTTATCTCTTAGCTCTGACCAAGAACATCACTGAATTTATAAGCTCTGCTTAGAGCAAAACATGTGGTGGGGAAAAGCTCTTCTCACATACTCCTCTTCTGCAGTCTCTGGGATTCCAACAGTGCCTTACTCAAGAGAGGAGCTCTCTTGATGTTTGTAGTAGTGACACAGTGTTTCCAGAGAAAAAATTCTGCTTGTGTTGATTGGGAAAATGCCTAGTTACTTCCTTAGCTGCGAAGAAGTTTCATGATTTCAATTTTAGCTCTGTTGTTGTGCCAGGATCTCCCTTTGAGGTTGTTGATGCTCCAGGGAGGTCTTGTTTTGTGTTGTGTGTGATGCACATTATAGTCAGATTTTGATCCTCTGTGACAACTCAAAATAGATCCTGTTGAGGTGCTGGCCCGTGGCCATGGATGGAGTGATTCCCTTACAGGTGGCAGCAGCAGCATCTGTTTTTAGTGTGTTTGGTAGTGGCCGTGGGGCTCTTGAAGGATGAGCAAGTAGTGCCTGGCTCAGTTTCTTCTCTTTCAGCTCGAGCTTGCTAATGACATTCTCACCTCCAGTTAAGAAGGGAAGCGTCAGCTACAGCTGCACGTCTGTGAACTGCTGCTCCATCTCTGGGAGCTTCTAAGGGCCAGTGCTACCCACAGGGCTCTCAGCCCTCAGGGCTACTGCCAAACTGAATTTTGCAGCTTAAGGTACCTTTCGGGAGCTAACTTTAGTGCCCCCAGGAGTTTTGACAGGGTATTAATGAGGCCATAATTCCAGCGGCATTAATCAGACCCCAGGATGTGGAAGGGAGTGATTCACAGAGAAACACTGTGTTCCTCTCAGTCTGTCACTGTGGGAAGGCTTTGGTGATGCATGAGTGGGATTTGTGATATTTTTCAGTTCATATGCTCAGGGATTTCCTCTGCAGCCTCAGGGTTTTATTTCCCTTTAAGGAGTGAGAGGGGTCCCTTGAAAGAAGAGGTGAGGTTTCACAGGTTAGAGCGTGGGTGTGAAGGATGACTGGCTGAGCTTCAGGGACCCACTTCAGGCTGATGGGGGGATTTATCTGCACAAACTCACACTCTGAGACAGAGCAGATCTGTTGCTGGATTTTCAGGACTCTTTGTTTTGTCCTTTGTGATGGAGCAAACTGGAGAAAGCCAGTGTTGAGGCTTAAGTGCTGCTGTGCAGAAGATCAGGGCTCTGCTCACAGTGCTGCAAATGCTCATCCAGGGGCTGTGGTTATGCTGAAGCTGCTCTGGGGGGGTATTTGGTGACCAGCACTGGGGAGGGTCAGCATTGCTGGGTGCCAGAGATGACTGACCCCATGTTGTATGCAATTCTCACCCCCACTTCCTCCTCTGTTTCTTTCTCCTCTCCTTCTGTTTGTGATTGATGTGGTCTCCTCCTGTTCTTGTTTGTCTCCTGCTTATCTTTACTTGGTGAAATCCAAACACGAGGAGCAGGGCAGTGCTTTACTCAGCACACTGAGAAGGAAGAGAGGGTCACAGCCCATCTCTTACTGCATTAACACAAAGTACCCAGAGCAGAGTGTGTTTCCTTAGTGGAACATCAGCTCTGCTAGTCAGGCCTGTGATCAGGTTGCCCATTGACCTATCTTAGGGTAGATAATCTGAATTGTTTGCTGTTTAAAAAAGCAGCAAGGGAGGTGGAAGGGTTTGATAAAGTCCCACCAAGAAATAGTGTAAAAACTGATTGTGGTATGAGAAGGAACAGAACAACAGGGTTGTGACCCAGGAATGGAAAACATGGATTGAAACAGTGGAAAAGTTCTTTGAAGAAGAAGAAGGTACTTTGAAACTTCAAAAGTTCTTTGAAGAGATGAGCACCTTTTAGCAGTTCCAGAAAAGGGGTGGTGAACAAGTAAAGATGGTTTTGGTCACTCAGGTTCTCTGGTTTTGCTCTAGGTCTGTTCCAGCTCCTACCCAGGGTCCTGCTGGTGCTGCAGGGGCTGCGGGGCCCCCTCCTGCCACCAGCAACAAGCGGCTGCAGCAGACACAAGCCCAGGTGGATGAGGTAAGTGGCTCCAGCACAGGTGCTGCTGTGCTTGGCTTCCTCCCCTTGTGCAACTCCTGCTCAGCTGAGTGCAGTTGGTCTAGGAAATGAGATTTACCAAAGCAGGCAGACAGTAGAAGAGAGATGCTGAGTGTAAACATCCCTGTACCAGGGGCAGTTCTGCAGACTGAGTGTGGGCATTGGTGCCAATTCAAGAATTCCTCCCAGTCAGTCTGGTGAGCAGGAAATGTCACAGGGGAAGCAGCTCTTGTGGTGTGTTCCTGCACTCCCTTAGGTTAGATGCCAATTCCACAGGCTCTTTCACAGAGACAGACCATCAGCCTCTCATAGATTAAAACCATCACACTTGAGCAGCTGAGGGCGGCATTCATTAGCAAGAGATCCATTGATTAATCATCTCAGCTTATTCCCAAAGAAAGGCACCCACACACGATGTCATAACAGCATCTTGAACAAATCCCCACTCCTATGCTTGATCTTGGAGGGCCATGTGCCTGTTCCAGCTTGGATCCTTAAATTCTTGTCTTGGCTGTAATGCCAGTGTCCATGCAGCTGCTCTGGGAACAAGAACAGTGAGCACAGCACAGCCCATGGTGCAGTCCCTGAGTGTACCACAAGGACAGCAGCAGCTGTAGCATCCTTGTACCCCTGCTGCCTGCATTTGTGTGCTGGGTATTAAGGAAAGAATATTGTTAAACCCCTCCAAAGACTGAGGTAACCCACTGCTTACTGTCTATGGTGAAGTGTGCAGAGCTTGTGTGATTCTTAAATGCCAATTTGATAAAATACACATTAGAAAATATGTATTTACATGCACAAAGGGTAGAAAACAGTGACCCTCCTGAACTGAAAGAACTAATTTAATAACTATGGTTTGGCAAAAATTCTGTCCCCCAAACCCAGTTCTCTTCATTTTTTAAACAAAACAAGGGGGAGATGTTGCAGTGCGTCTAAGGATACCCTAGGCTTCATCCAGATGATTCCCTGCCAGCTTTGTCAATCATTCCTCCTTCCCACATCCTGACCCCTGATGAGTGCTGCCTGCCAACCCTGCCATTCCAGAAGGGCACAGAGTGCTTGGCACAATTCAAAAGATGCTTCCCAGCCCTGCAAAGACATTGGGCCATCCAAGTGTCCTCTGGCCCTTAGGACTTCCCCCCGGACCTGGTTGGTGTCCCCTGTGTTCCTTCCCTCCCCTCTGCCCTGGTTCCAAGGCCCAGCAGCCATGCTGTGGGAGTTCTGCTGGAGCTCTTGCTGCATTCACAGGCCTTTGGGCCAGGAATAAAACTCTGAGTCCAAAGGCTCCATCAGAAGCGGCTCCTTTCCTTCACCATGGCCTTGGAATCTCTCAGTCAAAGGTGACCCTGAGCTCCTGCAGGCCTGGCCTTGTCTCCAAGCCCTCAGCTGTGACATCCTGGTAGCCTGTGGACCACTGGGGTGAAAACACCACAGTGTTACCACATAGGCAAGCAGCGAGGGCCAGCCAGCACAGGCACAACCTCCTGGTAATATTGGACCAGACTCCAATAGTCTCTATTTTCAAAAGCTTCAGGCATGCTTTAAAGATAGTAGAGAAGGCCTCAAAATATCCAACACAAATGTATTGATGATAAGTAAAATATTGAAGATGAGTTTGGAAATGACCTTAAAATGGACTTTTGAGAAATCTTTCTTTGTTGAAAATCTGGAACAGTGACTTTCTGGTCTCCCCATTGTTGGTGCTTAGAAGTGTTCACAACATCCTCTGGCTGCAGAAATGTCTAGACTAGGTTCTCTCTTTATCTCTTTATTTCCTCTTCCAGTGGGGATAGCAATGTTACATTTTAGCTTTTGTCTTTGGCCAGAATAATGAAATAAACCTCTTGTACTGAACATGTTACATCATGGTGATCTTGTAACTGTTTACATGAATGACAGCAAAAGTAAGTGTCCCTAAAAAAAACAGATAAAAATCCCCTTTTATTATATTAAAATGAGTGATGCCTTAAAAAACATTTAGTGTTCTTCAAGTAGATAAATAGAGATGGCATCAGTGAGGATGGTGAACCCCTGCTTTGTGTTTAAGATACTCTGTATTATGACTTTTTTCACTCAGACCCATGAAAATCTGTCTTTTCATGGAGATGATGACATAATTTTGGCAGTTACTCTTGCCCAGTATGAGGGGACAATGAGTAGTTCTTGGATTTGAGGGTTATGTGGGTGAAATTCAGGATTTGTGGGGGTTTTGCCTTCCATTTGAGAGAGAGGCTGCAGCTAATACAGAATCACAGAATGAACCAGGTTGGAAATGACCTTTAAGATCATCTAGTCCAGCCTATGACCTAACACCTCCTCACCAATGATGATAAATAATGAAAAATAAACCATGGCACTGAGGGCCACATCCAGGCTTTGTTAAACACCTCCAGGGACAGTGACTCTGCACCCTCCCAGGGCCCACCATTCCAGAGCCCAATCACCCTTTCAGTGAAGAATTTTTCACAGATTTAGAGTTGATAGCACGTGGTCAGCAGGTCATTTTTAAAAAGGAATTCACAATATAAGAGTAGCCAAGGAGGCAAACTGGAACTTCCAGCACTGTGAGCTCATGGAGGTGATGCAGGTTTGTAACACGATTATGGCAATGCCATGATGATTTTTTTAACTTTTAAATTTTATATATCTTTTATTCTCAATACCATTAACATGCATATTTGTAATTTTTTTAACTTAATATCCTAACATAATCCTGGTATTTTGCTAGGCCAGAAGACCAAACATCTTACAAGCCTTACAGCTGGGGACTGGAAAGCCTAACGCTATCTTGAGATACCAAGGGCTGCTCTAAAACAAATCCTGTAAACTAAAATTGAGCCCATCAGGGGGAAATAGTTTAGAATAGGGAGATGCCACGCCATTAATTTAAGCCTCTCACTGAGGCATTTTTGTTAGATGTGCTGATTTGCAAGGTCTATAAAGTTACACACATGATCTACCATGTGTGTGCATTTCAGCGTGTTCCACCCTGACCCCACTGCAGGTGATGCCTTGGAGCAGCTCCCTAGAACAGAGGCTGGACAAGATTAAGAGAATAAAGTGGGTATTTATTAAAGGCCTTCCAGAGACACACTTTGGGCAGTCAGAGCCTCCCTGAGGCTGCATCCAAGGGGGACAATGGCCGTGAGTTTTTCAAACAGTTATAGGTTTGGTCCATTCACATATCAGGGGTTCATCCTCCAATTACAGCTTCAGGTAATAAAGTCATTTACCCCCAGTTTGCTGCTTCCCAATTCACTTTTGTTTGTACTTTCAGGGCCTGAGGCTGCAGGCTGTCTGTGAGTTTCAGGCCTAGAGAGGAATTGTTCTGTCTGAATACGATGGGAGAACAGCAGCTCACAGGCTGTGGAGTCTAAGAGTTAGACACTAAAGAAGTGCAGGATCTGAAAAATACAAAAGCTGCAATCCCAAGGCATCAGTACCACAAAGATGCTTATTAAATATATATAAATATAAATATAAATATAAATATAAATATAAATATAAATATAAATTTAAATA